>PVJS01005263.1:0-19439 GCA_004027185.1 Glis glis
AGAAAAGCGGAGCCGGCGGCTGACGATCTCAGGAGAGAGCAGATCTGCTTTCCTCGGAACGAGTCGCGCACACGAGTCGCTTCTCCCTTTTTATCTAAGTCCGCACCTATCAGAATTCTGCTGCCTACATTCAGGGCAGGGCTTTCTCTTTAATCTGCTGTTACACACCCAAAATCACATAATCTTGGGTGTGTCATGAAATTCTGCTGCCTACATTCAGGGCAGGGCTTTCTCTTTAATCTGCTGTTACACACCCAAAATCACATAATCTTGGGTGTGTCATGATCAGGTCAAGTTGACAACTTAGATTAACTATCACAATTACATTATGACTAAAAAATAAATTTCCTTGTTGAATCTTATTATTCCAATTTTAATTCTACAGTCAATGAAAGTATCATTATTGAGTAGCAAGCATAAGCAGTCTATCCCTTGGGAAAAGGCAAAAAATGGAGAAAGACCTCCTGTATATCACTAATATGGCCTGCTAGAAGCTGAAGATGGAGCAGGGCCACAGAATAAAGCCTGGAACATTCCACACAGGAATCCATTAATAAAAAGCATTAAGCACAAGGAAGCTACTGTCCATCACAGGGAAAATTTGAAATTGGTGGTGCACTGGTAAGATTGACTGAACTTCTCACACTAACAGTCTTAGAGAAGAAAAGATGTATGACTTTATGCATATAAATAACATTGAACTGTATCTATTATTCCTCTATATACAATGCCTGATGTTCATTTATATCTATTTTTTCTTGTTTTTATTTCCCCAAGTTTTTTTTCCAGAAACAAAACAAAGAAAATGACCCATTACCAAGAAAAATATCACCAGAATAAATAGAAGTAGACATGTTTCAGATCCTGAAAATATCCAGCAGTCTTTACAATAACTGTGATTAATATGTTCTTCAAGAATCTAGTGAGCTGGGCATGGTGGAACACACTTGTAATCCTAATACTTGGGAGGCTGAGACAGGAGGATTGCAGGTTTGCAGCCAGCCTCATCAACTTTGCAAGGCCCTCCACAACTTAGTGAGACCCTGTTTCAAAATAGAAAATAAAATAGAGCTGGAAATGTAGCTCAGAGGCAGAATGCCCCTGGGTTAAATGCCCAGATGCCCAGTAACATACACACATACATACACACGCACCCCCCCACACACACACATGTAAAAATCTAGTGAAAAGAGGGACAACATTCATGACAGAAGAGGAATTTCTGTAGGCAGATGGAAGTCATGAAAGAGTAAATTAAAAAATTTTTAGCATGGAAAATATGATAGCAAGACAAATATAGATGGTCCTTGACTTATGATGGGGTTGTGTCCCAATAATCCCATGGTAAATTGAAAATAGTATAGGTACCCACTCCTGGGTATAAATCTGTATCGGACAGGGTTCTCTAGATTAACAGAATACACAGAATGAGTATATTTAAAAAAAGGGATTTATCAGATGGGCTTACAGTTTGCAGCAATGTAGTCCCAGGTTCTGACTGCACGTGGAGAGTCAGAGGAACCAGTAGCTGGTCGAACGGTCTAAGAGCTGGAGTCTTAGGATCGGAGCAACCACTAATTCAGTCCCAGTCCAAGATGTGAAGATCAGGAAGCTCTTTGGAGAAACGATGGTGGAGTTTCAGTTCCAAGAGCGGGAGGCCGAGAAGATCAAGAAGCTCTTCAGAGAAAAGCGAAACCGGCGGCCGACGATCTCAGGCGAGAGCAGATGCGTTTTTCCTCGGAAAGAGTCGCACGGACTCTACGCGGCTTCTCCCTCTTTATCTAAGTCCGCACCTATCAGAATCTTGCTGCCTACATTCAGGGCATAGGCAGGGCTTCTCTTTAATCTGCTGTTACACACCCAAAATCACATAATCTTGGGTGTGTCATGATCAGGTCAAGTTGACAACCTAGACTGACTATCACACTACCCAAGGAATTGAAATCAGACCACCATAGTATCTCATGAATATCTATGTTTATAGCAGCAAAATTCATAATAGCCAAACTGTGGAACCAGCCTAGGTGTCCAACAACAGATGAACAGATTGCAAAATTATGGGATATACACACAATAGGAATTCTACTCACCAATAAAGAAGATAAAATTATGTCATCTGCAGGGAAATTAATGGAACTGGAGATTATTATGCTAAGTGAGATTAGTTAGTCACAAAAAGTAAAAGGTCAAAATTTTTCCTCATATGTGGAAGCTATGGAGAAATTGGAATACAAAAAGGACACTAGACAAAGAAGGAGGAACCCTAGTGGGGTGATGGAGGGGGCCTAAGGGAGGGAGGCAGGTGAGGTTAGGGAGACTCAATGAAGGAAACAATTCAATGGACATGATGTACATATACAAATTTATCAATGCCAATCTCAATGTCCTGCATGGGGAGGGTGAGGGAGCTGGGTGGGATCTGGGGGAAGAGACACCGAGTGCTGTGTGCATGTATTCCTCTATCAGTCTGAACTTCATCATGATGTATGATTAAAATGCACCAATAAATAAACATATATATATATGTTTATATATATATATATAACATATATATAGTAGTATATGTAGTAGTATATGTAGAAAATGCATTGAATACACCTAATCTACTGAACATTATACCTTAGCAACACAGTGCACTGTACAGTACCCGTTGCTACCCTCATGATCACATGGCTGACTGGGAGCCAGCATTGTGAGAGAAAATCAAACAACTCAAGAAAAGAACAAACTTTCTAATTTGAAGTACAGCTTCTATGGAAGGAATTCTGTTTTTTGCCCTTTCATGAAGTAAAAAAATTTTAAGTTGAACTATTATAAGCTGGGGCCATTGGTAATTCCTTCAACGATGCACTTTCAAAGAATCAATGAACTAAGTCAGTTGAAATGAGGCAACTTGAAATATAAAGACAGAAAGGAGGAGGAGGAGGAGGTGGGGAGGAGGAGGAAGAGGAGGAGGAGGAAGGAGAAGAAGAAGAAGAAGAAGAAGAAGAAGAAGAAGAAGAAGAAGGAGGAGGAGGAGGAGGAGGAGGAGGAGACAATCAGAACTGTGGGTCATTATGAAACTCTATAAAAGTATCTGGAATTGGCATCCCAAAATGAGAAAGAGGAGGAATAGGACTCAATAATACATACAGAGATATTGGCTAAGAATTTTCCCACAGTTGACTGAAGCCAAGAAAGAACAGTTCCAAAAATCTCAAAAACCAAACCAAATCAAAACAAAAAACTATGTAGGCTAAATACGCCTAGATATATCATAATAAAACTATTTTTAAAAAGTAAAGGAAAAATCTTGAAGAAGCTAGAGAATAAAAAATAGATTAAAATAGAACAAAGCTCATAATGATAAGTTTCTCATTATAAAGTAAATAATTAAAAATGTGGAAATAATCCACATTTTTAATTATTTACTTTATAATGAGAAAATAAATATATACATATATATTTATATGTATATATACATATGTATTTATATGTATATATACATATGTATTTATATGTATATATACATATGTATTTATATGTATATATACATATATATTTATACAAATATTTATATGTATACAAATAAATATACAAAAATAAAGTATAAAAAATAGAGCTGGGGGTATAGCTCAGAGGTAGAAGGCCCCTGGGTTCAATCCCCGGTACCACAAAAATAAATAAATAAATAAATAAATAAATAAATAAATAATGTGAAGTATGCTGGTCATGGTGGTACAGGTTTGTAATCCCAGTACTTTGGAGGTTGAGATAGGAGAATCGCAGGTTTGAGGCCAGCCTCAACAAGTTAGTGAGGCCCTCCGCAATATAGTGTGGTCCTATTTCAAAATAAAACATAAAACAGAGTTGGGGGTATAGCCCAGAGGAAGAATGCCCCCATCTTGACTGGGTAAAGAAGTGAAACAAAACTATATGCTAACAGAGAAGAGAAGTCTATACAAAGTCTCTTTAAAGGCAAAATAAGTAACTTCACAAAATAATAGCAAAAACTGGGAGAATTTATCACCATGTCTCTGCACTACAAGAAATGTTAAGATAAATTTTACAGACAGAAGGAATATGAGGTCAGTTGAATATCTATCTATGCAAAGGAATAAATATGCCAGAAATGATAAAAATGTGGGCAAATATAAAAGACTTTTTCTCTTATTTCTAAACCTTTACAGGCCGGGCGTGGTGGCGCACACTTGTAATCCCAGTACTTTGGGAGGCGGAGACCGGAGGATCCGGGTTCGCAGCCAGCCTCAGCTCTCTCTCTCTCTCTGTCTCCCTCTCTCTCTCTCTCTCTCTCTACTTAGTGAGGCCCTCCGCAACTTCGTGAGACCCGGTTTCAAAATAAAGTATAAAAAAATAGGGCGGGGGGTGTAGCGCGGAGGTAGAACGCCCCTGGGTTCAATCCCCGGTACCGCAAAAAAAAAAAAAATCTTTACGAAGATAATTAACATCCTATAACAAAAGCAATAACAAAATATTGTGGGGTTTATAACATATGTAAAAGTAAAATATATAACAGCAATTATACAAATGATAGGAAGGAAGAACTAGAAATTATTATTGTAAGGATCTTACAGTGTATGAGAAGTGGTATACTATCATTGGAAGGTAAGCCAAGTTAAAAATTCATATTGTAAAATGCAAAGAAATGATTAAAGAAGTAAAAAAAGATATTAATAAGCCTATAATGGAGATAAAATTAAGTTATTAAGATGCTCAATTCAAAAGATGCCAGAAAAAGAGAAACAAAAATCAGATAGGACACTAGACAAGAAATAGCAAGATAATAGATTTAACCTCAGTGATATCAATGAGTACTATTATGTTTTGGATTTGAATTTCCCTCAAAACCTCAAGTGTGGGTCATGCTGTCAGGTTTGGAGGTAGGAAATGGCTGGAAGGGGTGGAACCTGAGGGTGTGGCCTTCTGGACTGGATCTGCCTTGGCCACTTCCTTTCCTCTCTGTCTCTCTGTCTCTGTGGCTCTCTCAGCTTTCCAGTCACCATGAGCTGAGGGTGGCTTTCTTCCTCTGCCATCTCATGAGGCCCTGCTGCCAACCTGCTTCTGCCTTGGAGCCAGCCAACCATGCACTGAAAACTCTGAAACCTCTAAGACCATGAGCCAAATAAATCTTTTTTTTTTCTCTAAGCTGTGCTTGTCAAATATTCTGGTCACAGTGATAAAAAAAGCTGACTAAAACAAGTACATTTAATGTGAATGGCTTAAATACTATAATTCAAAGATAGAGATGATCAAATTGAATAAAAAAGAATCAAATATGTGTCACTTATGAAAATTACTTTAAATATAAAGAAAGAGGTTAAACAAATGGAAAATATATACAGGAAAAAATCAAAATAATATACCATTGCTATACTCAAAATGTTTTGGGGAGATTGTAGACACATTCACAGCTGAAACTTGAATTGTGCATACCCTCCCCCAAGAGAGCAAACTTTGGACTGAGCCGAATCCACAGTTTCCTAAAACATCGTTAACCTCTCCTGACCTCCCTTACAGTGGACTCCTCAGTACTTAGAGACAGAGATCAAACCAAAGTCACTTTTCTTATAAGATAAATTAACTTTTGCCAGTACTGATCATAATTCTTAACAAGTGATATAATTTCCACCCTCTTGCAGTTTAAAGTTATACTAAAGCTGCCATTTTTTAAGAGCTTTGGGCACATTTTAAAGATTTCTCAAAATTCCCATCATAATTAGCCTCCAAAGAAATGTAATTTTCTTCAACTAGCTAGATTGATTTTACTTTCTGTCAATACATGAAAAACTCATCCAATGAAAAATGATGTCAATAAAGATAAAGAAAGAATGTGCATGGTGAAACAAAGGTAAATTAGGAAAACATAATGATCCTAAAGGTTGGATTTGAATCATCTAATAATGGCACTTCAAAATATATGAAGCAAAACCTGAGAACTATAAGGAGAAATATACAAATCCACAATCATAATTTGAATTTTTTCAATATTTCTTTCTCAATAATAGAATAAGTAGGAAAAATTTTAAAACTTACAGTGAATATCATATTTTTATTAATGATGAAAACCTCTTCTCACTGCTTCTGGTCAACATTGTTGGAAGACACAGGAACTTCATAAAGTCAGGAAAAGGCATACCGATTGAAAAGAAATATTGTGAACTCTTCATACACAGATGACACAATTGTCAAAGTAGAAAGTCCTAAATATAAATTTACAAAGCCTACTAAAACTAAGAAGTGATGTTACAAAGGTCATAAAATTGAAATCAAAATTTTAAAAAAATAATTTAATTTCTATATACTAGTAATTAATAATTACAAATGGAAACGAAAAAAACTCTTTCATATACAAGAGCATCAAAAACATGAAATTCTTCTCATCGATTTAACAAAACACATGCAAGACATGTACAAGATATTTCTGAGAGTCATTAAAGATCTAAAATAATTGAACTAAAAAATAAAATAATGAAACTATATAGTGTTTATTGATGAAAAGACAATATGGTTAAAGCATTATGTCTCCCCAAATTGATCCATAGTTTCAATGCAACCTCATTCAAATTTAAACTAGGACTATTTTGTAGGAATTGACAAGTTTATTCTAAACTTATATGGAAACATGAAGGATTTAGAATAGACAATACTAGCTAGAAAAAGAAGAAAATACTTGGATACTTACACTGCCTGAGTTAGCAATTACTTATTTAGCAGTTAGATTTACTAAGCCTAAAGCCACATTACTAAAAATAATGTGGTATAGGCAAAAGAACTATCATATAGATCAATGGGACCAAAAAGAGTGCAGAGATGGATTCATATATGTTAATTCACTTTAGACAAGCTTAAGAGAATTCCCTGGGAAAAGAACTCTATTGAATAAGTGATATTGATACAACTTGATAGCTGTATAAAAAAGACTTGACAATGTAAAAATATAACATTGTGAACCCTAGACCTAAGCATAGGAACAAAAACTATAAAACTTCTTGAAGAAAACATAAGAGAAGCTCTTTGTCCCTCTGGGTTAGCCAGTGATTTCTTGGAATCAGAGACCATGTGTCATTCATCTCTGTGAGACAGAACCCAACAGAGGAACTGGTGAATAATAATATTGAACAGAAACATACCCAGTAAATAAACATTCTTTCAAAGAGCTTAGCAAGCTGATATGAGTTTAAGCACTATTTCTCAATTATACTGGGCTTTGGGCCAGAACCTCCATGAACTGTTTAATGTTGGAAGTATGGGCCCTTTATTTAATTCTGGGAACTCAGCCTTTCCACATTCATTTGAGAATTGGGACACCTTCTAACAAAATACCACTTTATTTGAATGACATTATTTCCATGTTTTCTTGAGCCCAACAACTTCCAGGACTGTTTTCAAATCATCCTTGACTCCATGATGGGAAATACTGGCAAACCACATAGGTCATTTCATAGACGTGGACATGGTCATGTCTCTGACAGCCATCAGTGTGCCAGGCCTTCTGTGGAAATCATGGTATTTACAGATCCTGCCCTCACTCCTTTTCTAATCCCTTCTCTCCTGTCTATCCTTTACCTGCTTCTCACTTGCTTTTATCACTTGTCTATACTAAGAATAAAGACAAGGTGTGAAATATGAAAAGGAATATGGAAGAGAATAGAGAATAATTAAATGCAAAAAATGAAACATGTAGATATAGAGTTCTAGAAACAGAATGATAAATCTTTCAAAAGGAATAGTGAAATCCAAATAAAATTGTTAAAAGCTCCATCTGTGAACACATGAGCTAGTCAGAGCGTGGGGGTGAAGTTGTTGGAAGTACTTGGGATTTTAGAGTCTTCCTATCCATAGAATAATGTAAAAAATTAATTAAAATATTTTATTAGGCATTGTTAAATGTTTTTAAAGTTATTTCCTATGAAAAATTTTCCCCTCCAAACAACTTTATGGGTAATAAAATTTCTATCTAAAATCTAGAAAGCCTTTCCATGTTATAAAGATTTTCATAGAACGTCAGCCATCTTCAGTTCTCTCTATTGAGGATGTTGCACATTTTTGGAATTGATTCAGAGAACAGTTATGCACCATCTGTGTGCCATTTACAGTAGGGAAAAAAGTATCTTTAAACTATTTATATTCTGAGACTTTTTTTTATTCTTGTTGGACAAAGTAGAATCAGTTCTTGTTTCAGGAGGCAACGGTCTTACTCAACTTACACTCAAAGAATGGATAACTGAAATAAAAAGCTTCACTGAAGAAGAACTCACAATAAACCAGTTGCTCCTTATAAGAAGCTGATATATAAAACTGCCCTTTATCCGGTTAAATTGTATGAGCCTAATCAGTATGGTGGGGTGATCAGTAACCTATTGGTGATCAACAGAAACTAATTCATAGGCTTCCACTATATGACACTGAGCATTTAATCATTTTCAAATGGTTATAATGATTAATAGACATTGTCATGTCAGGCAGGGATCACAGTCAAGCTGAAAGAAACTAAAAATAAAAACAACCTGATCCATCCTACAAAATAGTTCAAGGTTGGCATATAGTTTCAACTGGGAACTATAATAGTTTTGGATATTTTATAGTTTTATTTTATTTTTATAGTTATATTTTAACATGAGAGGTAATTCAAATTAAAAATGGTATATGGAGAAGACCTTTTAAATAAAATACAAACAATGATAAGAATAGATATAGATTAACCCTTTAACCAAATAATATTTATAAAATATAATTTCATGTTTTTAATTATATCCATATAATTTTTTGTATTGAGCATAAAATAGAAATACACTATCAATTCAACTAGTTTCTTTAATTAGTTTTATTTGTAGAAAGTTCATATAAAATCTTAAAGTTTCCCTCTGTGGTTGCTAGTTCTCCAGTGATTTGTATTTAATGGATGATTTTTATTTTATGATGGACACATCAATGTCTACAATTTTTCTTTTACTATAATTTGCTCACTATAATGATTCCCATTATTATCATATTTCAATCCTACATACATAATGCCATTTGCTTACATTGAATCCCAGGGTCTCCTGAATGGTTAGGTTTTTTTTTTTATCACACACACTGCCCCTGCTAGTTTGGTCCAATGTTGGGTCGCTCTCTGAAACTTAGGAGAAGCTCAGGCTTGCCTCTTTCATCCCTGGCAGCAGGATGATGACTGAGTCACAGCTAAAAGACAGGACCTTGGTTCTAGGGGTGGGTGTTTCCTGTGTTATCAACTAAAAGCCTTTGTTTCCATATGAAATGACATCTTTGTATTTCCTCTCCTTGATTTTATTTGTATTTTTGGAATAGTCATCTCTAATATATCTCGTGCATTATGATGGACTTTGAGTGAAAAAACTATAAAGTAGAAACCAAAAGGAGAACCTAGGCAAAGAAGAGGTAGGATTGGATAAGGTAGGATTTTCTTATTTGGAGAAAAATGTGCATTTCTGCATCAAATTATGCCCAGTCTATTTTCTAATGGACAAGAATCCATTGTATGCATTGGTAATGCAATGTTGTAGTGATGAACACATGACATTTACCTGCACATTTCCTCTACACCTATCTATTCAGGACCTAGTTTGTTTAACTGGTCGACCACTCAGGTCAACATGATTTTGAACTTATTGCACCATGAGGGCACAGCTAACTCTTAGAGTTCTTTTGCTTTCCTTGTTTGGTTCATTTTACTAAGTCTGAAAGTTCCTTGAACAACTTCATGTTTCTCATATGCTATGTGGAGTGGTACTAGAGCACTTGATATAGAAGAAATTGGTCCATCAAAATTGAAGTACTTACACCCAGCAAAATGATGTAAGTGAAGGAGAGCTGTTGGACTATTAGATGTGTTAGAGTATCCATATGACTTCATTATCTACTTTTCAATATCACTTTTGTTACTATTTTTATCCCCCTGGTAGTCCAATTAAATGGGATTCCTTATGTGAAATGTTTAGGGAAAAGGTTCACATTAATAACTCTTGGCCTAATTTAAAAAACTTGAAGTATAGATATAAAAATTATCAAAATAAAAAGTGAACAGAGATACAATGAATTTTGGACATTAATAAGATCACTTCAGGAAACCAACACTAGTTATATATGAATAAAATCACATCTTGGCACATTATCATCCAATTACTAATAGTCAATGATGAAGAGAAAATCTTCAGAGGAAAGTTATGTCTTACATATAAAGGATCAAAGAAATTCAAATGACTTCCCATTACCTACAATGTAAGCCAGAAGACAGTAGAATGACATCCTTAAAGAGCTGGGAGAAAACAAGTGGACCTATATCCAGCAAAAATATATAGAATTCTATATCCTTCAAAATAAAAATAAAAATAGACATTTTTAGAATAACAAAAGCTCAGGAAATGTGTCACCAAAACATCTGAACTAAAAGATATGTTCAAGAAATTCTTCAGGTTGGAGAAAATATTTTTCAGATAGAAATTCATACCTTTATGAAGGATGGAAAAGTGCCGTAAATGGTAAATATGTGGGGAAATATAAAAGATTACTCTCATCTCAAAATTGTATCAAAATTTATCTGACAGATTAAAGCAAAAATAGTAAAAATTTATAATCAGTGTATAACATACATGAAAGTAAAATTATTTACAAGAATTACACAGACAGGAAGACAGAAATTGAAGTATTGTTGTAATGCTAATACATTATACATGAATCCATAACATGCCAAAGGAATCCATAACATGCCAGAAAAGAATATCTATATTGGGATATCCAAACAGATGTTATTATTGAGAAGTATTCCATATGAAGGATTTCTTAGTTCCTAAGCTTCCAGGAGAAGGCACTGTAATAAACCTGGACTACACACCACTCACTATTTGCCAAAAGACAAATTAAGTTTGATCTGAAATGTATAAAAACCCCAATTGTATTATTCTTCTTGTGATGGATAACAGTAAGCAGACATGCTTTGTTTGACTGAAGCACACCTGGAGAAAAATTGGTGCTAAATCTGGATATTTAACAAACAGTAACACTATTTGAATGCTGAAATGGAAATCAAATTTGTTTTTTCCTACACACAACAAAAGTGGGGAGGATAGAATTCTATCCGTTTGATGAATTCCAGGAAGGTGTCTTCAACAAGAAGAGCAGCTATAAAAATATTCAGGGTAAGAACTCTAGTTGAATGTTCTTAGAAGAAAATCCCAAATGCATTCCAGAATCTTTCTTGGAGGGTGGGGGGAGTAACAAAGTTTTTTTTCACATGTATTTATCCCTTTGACTTTCTGGATGGATTTGGGAAGTTCTTGCAAGTCAATGTAGGATTTCAATATATATATATATTTTTTTTTCCACAAGGAGATTTCTATATATTTGCCTTGTTCAGTTGTAATAAATGATACAATTAGTATAAGGGAAGTATATTAATATGTGTTGAAACCTTTATTTTTTGTTGTATTTTTTTAATTTTTTAAATATATTAATATGTGTTGAAAACTTTATTTTTTTTGTTGTATTTTTAAAATTTTTTTAACGTGCTTTTATTGGTGCATGGGAGTCTTATATTGCAATGAATATCTATTTGATGTTAACATATATGCACACAGCTCTTAGTGCCCCCCCCTGCCTCTCCCCACCCGTATGAAGTACCAAGAATGATATTGGTATATTTTCACATGTACATATTGTTTATGATAGTAATTCCATTAATTCCCTTCTTTCTTGCCATCCCCCTTCCCTTGTACCACTTCCCTTGTTCCGCTGAGGGTTCTCCATTATCAACCAGAGTCCTTGTGTGACCCTACTACTCCTTAGGTTGCACATATTAATGAAAACATATGTCCCTTCTTTTTTTGTGATTGACTGATCTCGCTTAACATAATGACAAAATAACATCATTTGCAAGAAAGTGGAAGGATCTAGAGAATATTATATTAAGTGTTGAAACCTTTAATCCAATCCAAGGACCAAGACAATGGATGGAACCAATGTCAGTTACATCTTAATTTCCATATGGGTATTTCTTTTTTTTAACTGGTGCATTGTAAGCATCATAATGAAGTTCAGAGTGATAGATACAAACATGCACTCGACACTTGGTGAGCTTCCCCTTCAGCTCCCACCTACTCCCTCCTTTCCCCATACAGGATGTTGAGATTGGCATTGATAATTTTGCATATGTACGTTGTGTCAGTTTACATGTTTCCTTTATCAAATCTCCCTCCCCTACCTACCTCCCTCTCCTAGACCCTCTCCATCTCTCTACTCAGATTTCCCTTCCTGTATCTCTAGTCCCTTTTGTGTCCTAATTACTCACCAGCTTCCTCATATGAAGGAAAACATATGACCCTTCATTTTTTTCTCACTGGCTGATCTCATTTAGAATAATATTCTCTAGTTCCATCTATTTTCCTGCAAATGTCATAAGTTTGTTCTTCTTTTTGACTGAGTTGAATTCCATTGTGTATATATCCCACAATTTTGTAAGCCATTCATCTGTTGATGGGCACCTAGGCTGGTTCTGTAATTTGGCTATTGTGAATTGTGCTGCTATAAACATACATATGCATACATCATTATAATATTCTGGTTTTAATCCCATGGAAAGATGCCCAGGAGTAGTATAGCTGGATCATATGGTGGATCCATTCCCAGTTTTCTGAGGAATCTCCACACTGATCTCCATAGTGACTGCACTAATTTGCAATCCCACCAATAGTATATAAGAGTTCCTATTTCCCCACATCCTCACCAGCATTTATTGTTGTTTGACTTCTTGATGATTGCCATTCTGATTAGGGTTAGATGGAATCTCAGTGTAGTTTTGATTTGCATCTCCCTGATTGCTAATGATATTGAATTTTTTTCCATAGATTTATTGGGCATCTGTGTTTCTTTTTTTATGAAGTATCTGTTTAGTTCACTTGCCCATTTTTTTAAATTTCATTTCATTCATTGGTGCATTGTAGTTATACATTTTGATAAGTGTCAGGGTATCAGAAGCATGTATGCACACATACTTGCCCATTTTTTGATTGGGTTATTTGTTTTGTTAGTGTTAAGTTTTTATGGTTCTTTGTATATTCTAGATATTAGTCCTCTATTAGAAGAATAGCTTACAAAAATCTCCCATTTTTTTGCTTCTCTGTTATGATTATTGATAGTTTCCTTTGCTGCACAGAACCCTTTTAATTTAATTCCATCCTGCTTATTAATTCTCATTTTAATTTCTTGGGCTTTGGGGATCTTATTGAGGAAGTTTCTACCAGCGCTTATATGTTAGAGCGTTGGTCCTATGCCCTCTTCTAGTAAGTGCTGTTTCTGGTTCTAGGTCTTTGATCCATCTTGAGTTGACTCTTGTGCAGGGTTAGAGTTTATTTCCATTTTTCTACAAATGTATACTTCTTAATATTGTGGGAACCATGTATTTATTTTATATACCCATGCATGTGCATGCATGCCTGATGTTTATTTAAATATTGCTGCTAGAGCCAGGCATGGTGGCATACACTTGTAATCCCAGTACTTGGGAGGCTGAGACAGGAGGATCCGGGTTCGCGGCCAGCCTCAGCTACTTAGTGAGGCCCTCTGCAACTTAGTGAGACCCTATTTCAAAATAAAGAATAAAAAATAGGGCTGGGGGTGGAGCTCGGAGGTACAATGCCCCTGGGTTCAATCCCCAGTACCACAAAAAAAAAAATATTGCTGCTAAGTTGTCTGGCTAGTTAATGAAGATTTAAGATTTATTATAACAACATTCCAGGGCAAGTACTAAGATAACTGTAATCATAGACCAGGAAATTAAGCCAGTGTTTTAAGACTGAGAGGTACTTTGTGAGAATAATTTTACCAGCAAAAGAGCTAATAATCTGAAGAAAGGAAAGTCAGCATCTGCAAATAAATGGCAAGATACCCCATGGTTGCTTCTTTGTCAAAGTAGTAGGCTTGTTTTTAAAGCTCATATAATCACTCATATTTTAAGCAGGTTTTTGAGAAATTGAAGGACAGCTTGTGAAGCTTATGCCTCTTTCTTCAAAACAAACAAAGTTTATTCTAGTATGCGGCAAAACAAATTCACTGACCCTTAAATGCTGTTAAAGGATCTACTGCATACTGCTCTTATCACTGAATATTCTTCCAACAATAAAAGAAAGTCTCTGCCCATTTGGGTGGGGGAAAAGGGACAATAAACAAATAAACCTTGATTGTGTTTATACTCTGAAGTACTATTAGGTTAAGTAAAGATATATGGACAGAGAAAGAGTGGGGTGTTCTGTCTTAGAGTTGGTCAGGGAAAGTTTCTTAAGGTTATGTTTGAGTATACTTGGATGAAGTGAGCAGTGATATTTTTCTATCTGTTGATGCATAGATATATAAATTTATCTATAAATAGTTCTCAAGGCAGATGGAATAGCAATTGCAAAGGTCCTGAGGTGGAAGTGTGCAAGGAACAGCAAGAAAGACAGCATATTAATGTAGTAGGAGAGTAATATGAGTGGTAGGTAAGAGATGAAGCCAGAGAAATGGACAAAACAATGATAAAGCAATGTCAAAAACAATGATAAAAACTTGGGAATTTATTCTGAGTAAGAAAGAATGGGATGGGAAATATTTGAGTTGAAGGGTGATAATTTGAGCTTTGTTGTGAAAGGGATCAATTCCAGTTGTTATGTGGGGAATAAAAAGTATTGAACTAAGCAGGAAGGATAATTGCAAACAACTGTGATATCCAGGCAAAAACCAATGGTGATTTGCATTGGGGGTTAATGGTGATATTGGTGAAAACTCATTGAAGTCTCAAAATATTTTGGAGTAGAACCAATGGGATTCATTGATGGCTATGATCTAGGGCATGAAAGAGAGGAAATAAAGAAGATATAAAAATTTTTAGCTTAAACAGTTGGAAGATGGAATTGCTATTTATTGATATAGGACAACTGAGGGAAACCAAGAGTTAAGTTTTACAAAAGTTAATTTTGAGATACATTTTAGACATCTAATAATTGGTGTCAAAAATAGAACCATATTTAAGTAGATGACAGGTATATTTCAAGGAAAGGTAAGAGTGAATTTATTAACCTGAAATCCATTAGTTTATAAGGATGAGACCACCAAGAGTTTGTTGGTATGTAGAAAAAAAGTAAGTCATCCCAGGCCCAAATCCTAGGAAATTCCATTGTTCAGAGGTTGGAAATCTGAGATGGGGGCAAGAAATAAAGCTCAAAGTGAGCAAAGGAGAGCCTAGAGAGTAGTTAGATAAGAGATGTAATTTTAGAAAAATGGCATGGTGAGCTATGCCAAGTGCTTCTGGTTATTAACTATCCATTGGCTGAATACATGGTCATCTGTACATTTTCTAGAATTTTGTCTTTCTCTGTTGGTTCACCATGATACCCTATTGCTATATAATCAGGACTTCTATCCTGGATGAAAGTATTACAAAGTCAAAAGAGGCAATTATCCTAGGATCAAAAGTTGCAGGAGAGGAAATCTGATTTACACGAGTCATATTCATATACCCAAAACAATATATCTTGTATTTCCTCCCTCAACATTCTACTAAACTCCCATCTCCCTCAAAGAATGTAAGAATCATTACAGAAAGAAAAGCCATCATTAATTGATATTAAAGTATCCAAAAATAATGACAAAAGACTCTCTTGGTTAAGATATTGCTGTCTTGTCATTAGTCCAATGCTTTAGAAGAATTAACTTAGAGGAAACTCAAGTCTTTTCGCTCATGAACTTAAGAATGGCTTAGATTTGGAGAAACAATAATTTAAGTTTTAAATTACTGAATTAAGATAGTGCCTTTAAAATACAGAGACTCTCCATATATAAGATTTATATCTCATTTTTCCTCCATTAAACAAGCAAGAAATTATTGTGGGTTTTTTTTGAGTAAAAATAATCCATGCTTGACCTACTCTGATAATCACGTTTTTTGGGTCCATAACTAAATAAATACTGTCTTTTAAAGCAACATCAGGTTGAGTACTTAAATATAATGTATTTGAGCATTATATCATGATCATTAAAATATGGCCATCTACCGTGTCAAAGAGTCACTTTTAACTCACTGAGTTGAATTCCCACAGCACTGGCATAAAGCTCACAAAATCAAATGAAAATTTTTAATGGCAGAATATACCTAATACTAAACTAAGACCAAACAGTTGAAAATCTTTATAAACTTAAAATCAAACTTACAATGGAAAAATCAAGAAAGGGAGCATGGATACAAGGAATTTCTGGCTTGCTAGATAAGTGATAAAACAAGAAAGGCTGTTTCCATTGAGTCTTCTTTTCTTGGGAAGGTACACAGACGGTACCCAGGATTTTAGTTGGACTTGAGATTCTGACAGCAGGCGTGAGCCTCAGTCAGGGACAGCCCTTTTAAAACCTCCGGCAAAGAAAAATTACAGGCTACTGTTTTCCTAAGGCAAAGAAAAATTATAGGCTGGTGTGACTCTGGATCCCACTAATGGGTTCTCTACGGGGTCTTAGCAATGTGTGTATGGGAAGGCGGAGCATGGACTGGTTTCCCACAGTAATTTGATGCCACAAGCAATTCTCTTCTAATGGAGTTATAATAGACTCTTTACTTCAAACAAACATTGATGTTAGTGGACGTTAATTTTCATGGTGTTTTCCTCTTTGAAAGGAGGGATTTTGTTCAGGACAATAAGACACTGTTTCAATTTATGAGATGAAAGTTTTCAGAGAGAGGAAAAAAAGAGGAGTCTATGCTTTTATGCTTTGTCTGGGGTTGTCTCCCCTCTTTTTGGCTTTGTCCTCCAGCCATATCTATATTCACAATTTACTGCAGAGCAATTGATAGCTTCACCAAATGGTTGTGCACTGTGGTCTTTACAATACATTGTGGCCTTTACAATGTTTTCAGTAACCACATTGATGGTCAATCTGATACACTCAGTAAAAGCTGTCTAAAGGGAAAGCAAGACAAAAAATACCGTATTGATTAGATTTTGTGGTGATTTGATTGTTTTGTTTTGCTTTTTTATTTAATTCTTTGTGTTTACTAGGAAACATTCAAGTCAAATATTTCATATTGGATTGGGCATTGTTTTGGCCTTGAGGATTCCAAGAATTATCACCAGAAACAAGTATTGGGAACTGATTTATGAGGTTTAAGGTTCCTTACTTTTTTCAAAAGACCCCAGATTTTATGATAGAAGTGATCAATCCCAGGCCCTCATATGAGGCTTCATTTCTTACCACTAACTTGTCATCTACTCCCAACTCAGATAAATTCCTTTGATGAAATAAGTGCCATTCTTCATTAATTTCTACCCATACTCCTATATGCCCCCCAAATCCTCTTATTATTTTACTAGAAGTAGGCTGCAAATTTGAAAGCTTTCATTATGGTGCATGAAATATATGCCATATAGACTCTTCACTATACAGTTTTCTGGTAAATCCCCTGAAATTCCACACCCCTTCAGAAGTATATTATGTAGAATGTGAATCAATCTGTACTTTGCTGCTGCTTAAACACCTTTAGAAACTTTCCATTCCCAACATGGTAAGATCAACCTCCTTAACATGGCTTACAAAGCCTGTCACGATCTGGCCCTTCTAGGCAAACACATCCTACAGTTTACCCACACTCATTTTTTACTCGTGTTTTTATTAATTTTGTGTTCTGTGCCAGGAATTATTTTCTTTTTTCTTTCTCCAAATGCCTCTGTTACTCAAAGGAATGGTATTTATTTACTTTTTAAAATTTTTGTGGTGCTGGGGATTGAACCCAGGAGCATTCTACCTCTGAGTTATATACCCCCAGCCATATATATATATACAATTTTTTTTTCGGTACTAGGGATTGAACCCAAGGGCATTCTACCTCCGATCTCCACCCCCAGCCCTATTTTTTTTTTATTCTTTATTTTGAAACCGGGTCTCACGAAGTTGCAGAGGGGCTCACTAAGTAGTTGAGGCTGGCTGCAAACCCGGATCCTCCCGTCTCAGCCTCCCAAGTACTGGGATTACAAGTGTGTGCCACCACGCCCAGCATATATATAAAATTTGAAACAGAGGCTCACTAAGTTGTTGAGGACCTCAATAAATTGCTGAGGCTGGCCTTGAACCTGCAATACTCCTGTCTCAGCCTCCCAAGTACTGGGATTACAGTTGTCTTCACTTTTCTAGGAAGCCTTCCCAGCCTTCCGTCATCCTGTGAACCCCCATATTCCCACTCAGGTGTCTTTCTGTCAGTGTACTCACCACATTAAATTATCATTAATTCTGTTTTTTTCTCTGTGTCCCCCAAGATACTGCAGTCTTCTTAAAAGCAGGGAATGATAAACTTTAATTCCTTATCAAGAGCAGTGCCAGCTGGGCACGGTGGCGCACGCTTGTAATCCCAGTACTTGGGAGGCTGAGAACAGAGGATCCGGGTTCACTGCCAGCCTCAGCTACTTAGTGAGGCCCTCTGCAACTTAGTGAGACCCTGTTTCCAAATAAAGAATAAAAAATAGGGCTGGGGGTGTAGCTTGGAGGTAGAATGCCCCTGGGTTCAATCCCGGGTACAGCCAAAGAAAAAAAGAGTCCCCAGCTAAAAAGTGAGCCATCAGTAAATGTTTGTCAAGTGAATGAACAACTGAAGCAATGGTAGTAAAAAGGATTCATATCAGACATTGCCAATTTTACGGTTTATTTTCTTGATCTTGCTTCATCCCGTCTCTGCTAAACACCTTGAAGCAAATGCATCCTAAAGGCCGTGCCATGCATTCTAGTATGACTCAGTTGGGGAGGAATTTGATAGGCCACAACAACTGAAGGCATCAGCCAGCTCTGGGAGAAAGCAGATTTGTACTCAAGTATAGTTGTAATGATACCAGTGGAAGAGTCCTAGCACGCGATTCATTGCCTGAAAGTCTTCAGTGCAAGTCCAATTAGTGCACTCTCAGGGCAGCTCCAAATGATGAGGAACTTAATAACATCAAGGAGCTATTCCTCCAGTGCTCACCATAGAGATGTAAATTTGTGTTTCTATTTATTTTCCTAAGTTTAGCCACAAATCTGAATTTAAATGAATATAACTGGAAGCTATAGTTAAAGTCCATCATTCCTGAAAATCCAAGATTAGAGATAAAAATGTGCCAGGCGTGGTGGCGCATGCTTGTAATCCCAGTGCTTGGGAGGCTGAGACAGGAGGATCTGGGTTCGCGGGCAGCCAGCCTCAACTACTTTGTGAGGCCCTCTGCAACTTAGCGAGACCCTGTTTCAAAATAAAGAATAAAAAATAGGGCTGGGGGTGTAGTTTGGAGGTAAAATGCCCCCTGGGTTCAATCCCTAGTACCGCAAAAAAAAAAGATAAAAATGTTTACATGTGTTCCCATATGAAAGAGCAAAGCCAACTTTTTCTTTCTCTTCAGGCAGCACCATAGAGGGATTTTACAGGATCTTACAATTCATTTCTTTAC
>PVJS01005263.1:19539-65025 GCA_004027185.1 Glis glis
AATCCCCGGTACCGCAAAAAAAAAAAAAAAAACCCTAGATGTTACAAAATTAAGAATTGTATCACTTTCTTTACTCCTAGAAATTTGTGTATATTTATTATATTATAGTTTAATGTAATTTTATTCCTGAAAAAATCTTAAAAATAAATATTTGATATTTTCTTTAATAAATTTTAGGATATTTTGTGGAGGACTGGTGTGCAGGTCAGTGGTAGAGCACTTGCCTAGCATGTGTGAGGTCCTGGGTTTGATCCGTAATTCCACACACAAAAAACAATTCAGTGGGTTTTATTATATATTTTCAATGTTTTGCAACCAACACCACTCTCTAATTCCAGAGCAATTTCATCACCCCCAAAAGAAACCTTATATCCATTAAGCAGTTAAGCTCCATTCCCCTTTCTTCCCAGACCCTAGCAAACAATAATTTATTTTCTGTCTCTATGGATTTGTCTAGTAGAGTCATTATGTTAGTCAGCTTTCCATTGCTGTGACAAAGTACCTGAGGCAAATCAACTTATAAGGAGGAAAGGTGTATTTTGGCTCATGGTTCAGAGGTTTCAGTCCACGGTCCCTTAGAGCTGTTGCTTTGGGCCAGTAGCAAGGCAGCACAACACAGTGGGCAGCATGTAGTGGAGGAAAGCTGCTCATTTCATAGCAGCCAGAAAACAGAGAGAGAGAGGAAAGGGGTATGGTCCCAATACCCCCATTAAGGACATGCTCCGATGGCCTCAGTTTCTTCTACTAGACCCCACATCCTAAAAGGTTCAACAAGCTCCCAATAGCACCATCAGCCAGGGAACAAGTCGTTAACACATGATCCTTTGGGGGACACTTAAGACCTAAAATAACAGACACTTCATAGGAAAGGTATCCTACAAGTTATGGTCCTTTGTAATTGGCTTCCTTGTGCATAATGTTTTCAGGGTCCATCCATGTTGTAGCATGTATCAGTACTTCACTCTTTTTTATGTCCAAATTAACATTTCCTTGTATCAACATGCCACATTGTATTTATCCATTTATCTTTATTGGATATTCCACTTTTGGGTTATTATGACTAATTCTGTTATGAACAAACATCTGCAAGTTTTTATATGGACATATTTTTTAATTGCTCGTTGGAATATACCTAGAAATATAATTTCTGGGTCACATGGCAACTCTAACTTTTGAAGAATGGCCAGATGCTTTCCATAGGGGCTACAGCATTTTATATTCCTTCTAGCAATATATGAGGTTTCTAATTTCTTCACATTGTTGACAACACTTGTTTTCTGATTTTTTAAAAATTACAGCCATTCTAGTAAGTGTGCAAAAGTATCTCATTGTAGTTTTAATTTTCATGTCCCTGATTAATTTCTTTTACTAATGTTATTGAGCAATTTTCATGTGCTTACTGGCCAGTTTATATGTGTTTTTTTTTTTTTTGCAGTACTGGGGATTGAACGCAGGAGCGTTCTACCTCCGCGCTACACCCCCAGCCCTATTTTTTATACTTTATTTTGAAACTGGGTCTCACAAAGTTGCGGAGGGCCTCACTAAGGAGAGAGAAAGAGAGAGAGAGAGAGACAGGGAGAAAGAGCGAGAGAGCTGAGGCTGGCCGCGAACCCGGATCCTCCGGTCTCCGCCTCCCAAAGTACTGGGATTACAAGCGTGCGCCACCACGCCCAGCCAGTTTATATGTATTTTTAAAGAAATGTTTATTCAACTCCTTTGCCATTTTTGCCATTTTTAAACATTTAAAATATTTTTGTTGTTGATTTGTTAGAGTTTCTAAAATCTATTTTGGACACTTGTCCTCTATTAGATACAAGGTTTAGCTGGGCATAGTGGCACGTGCCTGTAATCCCAGTACTTGGGAGGCTGAGATAGGAGGATTGCAGGTTCATGGCCAGCCTCAGCAACTTAGCAAGGCCCTCTGCTATTGTGTTTCTCTACTGAATACTTCATTTAAGTAATTCTCAGCTCCAGAATTACTATTTGACCCCTTTTTATAATGTCTATTTATTGACATTTTCTTTTGGTGATACATTTTTCTTATTGTTCCTTTAGTTCTTTCTTTAATATACTTTTATTGGTGCATTGTAACCAAACATGATATTGAGGTTTAGTGTGAGACAAACATACACGTACATAGCACCTGGTGCATTTCCCCCTGGATCCTTTAGTTCTTTATACACAGTTTTCTTTAGCTCCTTGAACATATTTAAAAATATATGTTTTAGAGTCATTGCTTCCTAAGTCCTATGCATGGGTTCTCTCAGAAACAGTTTCTATTGACGTTTTTCCCTACATACTGACCATACGTTCTTATTTCTTTGCATGCCTCATACCATACTTTTGAAATTAAAAACTGGACATTTTGAATATTATAAATGCAACTCTAGAAAAACAGATCCTCCACCCCTCTACCCATTTTGTTGTAGTTGTTGTCGACTTTTCTGAACTAGTTTTGTGAAGTCTGTATTGTTTGCGGAAGGTGACTGAAGTCTTTCTTTTGTAATCTCAATGGTTAGCTACCAAGTAGACAGAGATTACCTTAAACATCTGGAAAGAAATAATAACTTTCATACCCTCCAGTCTTTGCAGATGCTAGGTTCTGCATGCATTGGGGCACACCGTCAATACTCAGCTGAGTAGTCTGCAACTTTGACTTAGATTTTACTTTCTATTCATGCAGAGCTTGACTAGACTATACCTATAAGTAAGATCACAGGGCTTTTTTTTTTTTTTTCCTGAGCATGCAAACGCTCCTTACTATGCACATGGACTTGTAATTCCCCAGGAATATATTTGGGCTTTTGAAATCCTTATTATCCAAATCCAGCCTTTCCTCCCAAGTTTTAGTTGTCCTAATGTTTGCCTCAACTGTTACTCATTGTTGTATACTAGAGCAATTAATATATTTGCCTGTAAATGTTTTTTGGCAAATGTCCCTTGGGTAGTATTGTCATCTTTGGGAATGTTCTGAGTTAGGTGAAATAAAGGAAGCTCCTTTAATCTGGTCCTATATAAAGCCATAAGAAAAGGTGGAAATAAGCAGTAATGCTTTGTAAATGAAATCCATTCTGTTCTCTCTGGTTCCAATGCCTGTACTAGAAATACGGGCTGTTTCTCAGGGCCACCACTGAGCTATAGAGTAGAGGATGGCACCATGGCGAGTTAAAATGCTATGAATCCTGCTCTTCTGACTGCGATTCACCTGGGTTTGCATGATATTGTTCTACCCTGGTTGCTGAATTTTTTGCTTACATTCCAAAGTCAACTCTGGCTGTTTAGGAGGAATTTTTCATTGTTTTTATGGAGGGATGGACTTTTAGATTTCCTTATTCCCTCATTTTCACTGATATCACTCTTCAATAACTTTTTATAAGCTGGGCGTGGTGGCGCACGCTTGTAATCCCAGTACTTTGGGAGGCAGAGACCGGAGGATCCGGGTTCGCGGCCAGCCTCAGCTCTCTCTCTCTCTCTCTCTCTCTCTCTCTCTCTTTCTCTACTTAGTGAGGCCCTCCGCAACTTCGTGAGACCTGGTTTCAAAATAAAGTATAAAAAATAGGGCCGGGGGCGTAGCACAGAGGTAGAACGCCCCTGCGTTCAATCCCCGGTACCGCAAAAAAAAAAAAAAAAAAAAAAAAAAACTTTTTATAGCTTTTATTGCTTGTTCATCTAATCGTTCAGCATGGAGTTAAAATACCAGAGAGGTAGTTTTTCTCTTGGGATAACTGTGCCTAAGAAAATCAACTCTTTAATTTTTAGAGAAGGACTTAAAAGTAGTGAGCCAGATTTTTTTCAGATTTATATTTCATTCCATAAATAAAAACTAAACATAGAATTGAAGAGTAAAATTTGGCCATGATAAAAATAGATGTACTGTTCAATTTTAAATAACCTGACTTACAAATGCAATAAAAATAGAGACTAACTAGGCACTGCCTGCCATTTCCCCTTCCCTTCACATTCAAATAATGATTTAAAAATAATGAATAAAAACTCATTATTAATTAATTCATAATGTGATCATATGGAAATCCTATGCCAAGCATTTCTTTTTTTTTTTTTTTTGCGGTTCCGGGGATTGAACCCAGGGGCGTTCTACCTCTGCGCTACACCCCTGGTCCTATTTTTTTATACTTTATTTTGAAACCGGGTCTCATGAAGTTGCAGAGGGCCTCACTAGGTAGAGAGAGAGAGACAGGGAGGGAGAGAGAGTGAGAGCTGAGGCTGGCCGCGAACCCTGATCCTCCGGTCTCTGCCTCCCAAAGTACTGGGATTACAAGCGTGCGCCACCACGCCCGGCCTATGCCAAGCATTTCTGAATGTGACTTGCAGAACCAGACTTAAAGACTTTAGTCCAAGTAAAAACGATATAAATGCAATGTATGTGAGCAAATAGAAGAGGAAGGGGGCTGTAACGCAGGCAGTTATTAAAAGCAATTGAGGCAGCTTTCCCCTTTGCCAGTCCTCTCCTTCAATCCCTCCCTCTCTTATTATTTTTTCTCTCACCAATCATACTTACCTGATATTAATCACTAATACTCCAACAAAAATAAATTGCAGGGCTCAGCCTAGGCTGGGTGAGACCATTGGTAGCAGTTTCCCAGGAGCTTCTGGATCCCAAATAGCTTCTTTCCCTGAAACAGGTATATTGTTGTTTTCCAACATAACTTTTCATTATGATAAGTTACTATTTTTATCTAAATGGGTTAACTGAGCCACTGAATTAACCTGAGAATGTTTTATATATATCTCTGTATATAGAGAGAAATAGTTCATGTGAGGAGTAAAATACTCCTCTAACAGACTCACAGATGGACTTTTGGAATCTGGCTTACTCATAAATCAGGGCACCCACATGTTTCAGACACCTCTTATAAACCACCTTGTGCTCTTACTGCAACCACAGAAGCAACCAGTTCTGCACTGGCCACGGCCTAGTTTTTGCAGTTGTATTTTGACCTTGGCCTGGGACTTTCCGTGAAGACCTCTGCTGACAGCTGCCCAGGTGGGCAACCCTCTACCTATTCACCCAAGTGCAACCTGGAAGTACCCAAAGGACAGACCTTTAGCTATAGGAGATAGGAGCACATGGGTAGATGCTTCCTCTATCCTTACCCTAGAAAGAATATCCTAAATGTGCTTCACAGGATCCTTCAATCTTGTAGGATTTAATACCCACTTGCACCATAACACCCCTAGATGGTAACAGTCAACCCGTGGTGTTACCTTTCCATTGGTTCTTCCTTCCTCTTGCATCTCTTTTCCTTCTCTCATTTCTTCTTTCCAAATCACAGTTTCTAATAAAGTACTTCCATTTATGACTTTGTCCCAGGTCCTGGTTTCTGGGAAACCTAGACTTTAAAATGATCCATGAATAATGTAGTGAAGAATTATATTGACATAGAGGTTTAGAATAAGATGCAAATAAGTAAATAAACATACATATTTAAATGTTTGATTAGTTCTGTTTACATGAACAAATGTATTGAACACATGCACACAATCACCTCTTTATTTCATTTGATCAAAGAACTGTAATTTATGAATGTGGTATTGCTGCTCAAATATTTAATTCTCAGAGCCAGTGCCTTTGATTGGACAGTTAAAAGAAAAGATTCTCTAGGCAAATTATAATATTGGTTGGGGATTCAATAGGCTGAGATCTTTGACTTAAAGAAGAGAAGGAATGAGTTCTCAACCCTGGAAATACAGAGTATACTCTTAAGTATATGGAACTTCCCTTTAAGTCTTTCCTGGTAGGAAGATGAGGATTCTTTGGTTTTAAAATTTGGGAACAAGCTATCATGAAACAATTGTGAACAAAATCCCATCATCAGCAGGCCCAGAACTGAAAGCTTTGCTTAAAGTGTCAAGTAAGAATATGATGTAGGCTCATTCTGATAGGCACTATCACATTTTCTTCACACAGCGCCACATGTTCACACTGACTTATCTAAAATCCATGCACTTTAACGCTTTGGCCGGCTCTCCCTGAATATCACACATGCTTCATTCATAGACTGAATGCTCCATATGCGTCTTACAGGAGTCCAATGCAAGAGCTAGCTAAACTGTCTCCCATACTCTGAAAGCTCTGTCACTCCATATCATCATTGGTCCTACTTTGGCTAAGCTTAGACACTTTGTTTTCTGCTGCTGGAGGAGGATTCTGAGAAAGTTATTGAGTGACAGCAGTGGTATCAGCGGATACCACTTGGCATCCTTAATTTGTCCAAATCATGCTCCAGTCTTGAATTTTAAATGTTGATTTCCTGTGGGGTGTTTTTTTATTCCCCTTCCTGGTTTAATGCTCTCTGAATGACAAATAGTAGACATACAGTAGAGAGGGAAATTTGTCAGAAAGCTTCTATGTCTCTGGAAATATAACCAGAGTTGATCAACTATGAAGGTAAAGTAAATGACTGCTTTTATGATGTGATATCTCGAGAACTGGAAAAGCTCCCAAATATGTTCTTCAGAATGAAATGGATAACTGAACTTTCACCATTATCTGTTAGCAATGAATTTAAAGGTTAAAAAGAACCCCTTAGGTTTAGGTAATGGCAATAGCACTGCTTGTTGTATGTTCTGATAAATGACATAATCTTTTGCCCTTATTTTCACTACCAGTAAAAAATGGATTATAATACCTACACAAATATTTTACAGAGCTGTTGAGAGGAACAAATTAGAAAATGAAGGCAAGAATGTATTGTAAATTATAAAATCTATGCAAAGATAAGAAGTTATTAGAGTTAGTCATTTCTCTTCATTAATGACAGCATAAATTTATGTGATATCAGTCCGTTCATATCTTTATGTAAATGGGGGATCTAAAAGTATACTTCAATATGTTATGCCCCAGGATTTCTGAGACAAATTCGTGGACATTAGCGTACTAAATAACAGTGGAAAAGAACCAGAAAGAACTCATTGAAGTTCTGAGGACAAATTTGCGTACTTTTTAATAAAACAAATTCAGTTTTGATAAGAATGATTCAGCTTCTCCCTCCCCAATCTGTGGGGATAACTGGCAATTTGCTAAGTGGGCTGACAATCAGTAGTGCTACCTTAGGGCTCCACATCTGTGCTAGGAGGAGCAGGCTGCCTGCAGGCACCCATGTCCTACCCTCTGGGGCTGAGGAGATGAACAGAAAGCAGCCATATTTTGCACCTCATTCTTCTATGAAGGACAGGTAATTTTCTACCATTAAAAAGCAAGCATGGATTGCACTTCAGGAATACTGCTGCAACTTAAAGATATTTTGTTCACTATATTTATGAAGGATGGCAGAGCTGCTGATTTTAAATAAGTGGGAAAAGGGAAACTTCTTTGCTCTATCAACTTCAGTGAAATTCATTTATTCTCTGCTCTATGAACCCACACAGCACTTTATACATGTCTTTTCCGATATTCTTCACATTCTGATATCATTTTATTTAGCCTTTTCATCCCTATCATGCCATTTAAATTTCAAGACTTTTGAGGACAAAGACAATGTCCTACTCAGTTTATAGTGTATATACAATTGCCCCACGATATCTTGCAAGAGTTGATGACTAGTGAAAGAAGAAAGGAATAAATAAAAAATTAGACAATATTGGTGCACATTATTTTGAAATGCCAATATCTTTCCCAATAATAAATTGAAGCTATGTACATTGTGATAAGAGTAAAATTTTGAAAATGGGCTCCTATTTTGTAGTCAAGCCAGCCTGTTAATTGCTTTTAAAAGAAGAGCTTCTTTTCAATAATTGTATGATTAAAAATACTGACTCAGACCTGATTCCAAACTTGAATGAGCCTAAATATAAAGCCATGTGTGAATAAGGAAAATCCCAGAAGACTCCTATTTTTAAATAAAAAAAATATTTTAAAGGAATAAAATCTGAAATTTTCATGTCAAAATAAATGATCTGGAACTTCTGATATATAAATGTCTAACATACCTTAAGGTTTTTCTTACAAGAAAAGGACGCCAATCCAAATAATGCAATTATCCCCCCATGGATTTTCCTGCAGAGGAAAGGACTGTGGCTTAGGTAAAGGGAAGAAGAAAAAGTCGAATAGCAAAAATGCAGTATTTCCACTTGAGGAAGACAATCTGTGGTGAAACCATTAGTCTACTGATGAATTTCTTTGAGAAAGCTATTTTGCAGAAATGGAGAGGCCTCATACTGTGTTCAGCACAATGGTCCAACCAGTTGGGGAGTCTGTGGATGAATGTGAAGTACACAGCCACCTGCTGCGTAATTAAAGAGGGATGCTGGAAAGATTGAGACACCCCATACTGTGTCCACAAAGAACACAAATACTTTTAGGGAGATGTGATGGAGTTATACAACTAGTCACTAGGTTTTCAAAATAAATTAAAGGGTACCTGTTAATCTTTAGAGGTAGATGACACTTACTTTTCTTTTCAGATTAAAAGTGCTGATCCATTATCGATTGTTACTTATCTGTTTTTGATACTACTTTGTTTTCTTTTTCTTTCCAAAAGCCATGTAAGTTTGGTGGCAGTTTTTTAATACATTTTTTTTATGCAGTACTAGGGAATGAACCCAGGGCCTCACACATGTTAGGCAAGCACTCTACCATTGAGATGCACCCTCAGCTAAGTTTGGCAATGTTTTTTTTGAAGGGAGAGCTATGATTGTGGTTTTTATGAATAAAGTATCTTTAAAATAATTTAGAAGTATGTTATTAAAATTTAAAAACCTTTGGGAAAAATGCATGGCAAAAGGAAATTTTAAGGAACTAACCCCAGCTGTGGCCACCCTGTAAAATCAATGTACTTTGGTTGAGTTTCTCTTAGTTTTTATTCTCTATTAAAGGCTGGTGGAATTAACTTTATGAGCTTCTTATAGGTTCCAAAGAGAAGAAATCATATATTGCATGCTAGGGTTTCTGATGAGTTAAAGAAAGCCACTGAAGATGTAGTTTCTTTCCACCTTCATATACTCCTTAAGAACTGTGCATAAACATCATCTGACAAGCTTTTTAAAATCAAATTGCCATTCTCTAATGACATCCCCCATCCTGAGTTTCTGATTCAGCAGCTCTCAGTGGTATCTGGGAACCCAATTTTATACTCCCCCCATCCTAACACCAGTTGATTCTGGTACAGGAACAAATTAGAGAACTAATTCTTAAGATTTGGGGGGTGCATTCAGCATGTACTTACCAGTCAGGATTTAGTTAGCTAATCTCCTGCATTGTTAATGTGTAGGAAATGCTGTTTTATTACTTAGATTCACCAAAACATTTTACTTCCTGAAGAAGATGAGTAGATATGTATGAACCGCAATTCTCATTTTACTAGTGAACTAGAACTACCTAAGAGATCATTCTCTGGACATCAAAAACTTACCCAGTGCAGCCTGGAATAGGAAGAGTCAGAGAGAACCATAACAAACAAGGGTACTGGAAGAACTAAGGTGAAATGGTGAGGAGGTGGTAGAAAATACCAGATTCAAGGTCCAGAGGCAGAACTGGAGTGGTAAGGCAGACGATGTCAAGTAGAGCTGGCCTTTGGAAGAGCAGGATGGGAGGGAGCAGGAAGAGGTCCAGAGAAATTTCTTAAATAGACTTGAACTATCCATGATCCCTTTTATTGGCCCATGAGTACAGAGGAGTGGTGTGTTTTGTGTTTCCATAAAAGACAGAGGACAAGAAGTCTTTTCCGATTTTGCCTTTTGTTCAAAACCTTGGTTTCTGTGCTTGACACAGACTAGCCATTCAGCAATTGTTTATCGAATGGATCAACATAATGAAGAATAGTTTTAAATGATTAGTAAATTTATTCCACCTTCATTTCATGGTATTTTATATTAAAAAAATCAGTCAATGATTTGTCTCAACTAACCCTGAAAGGCTGAAATTGACTTCTAGAACTGGTAGAATTCAACCAGTGTTTCTCAAGTTTGCCTATTCATTTGAATCAATTAGAAAGCCTCCAAACTAATATCAATGCCTGAACCCAACTTCTAGATATTCTACATCAGTTGAATGGAGCCCAGTAATGAGGATATTTAAATACCAAACCAAATCAACTAAATAACAACAAAAGTCCACCTCTCCAGGTGAATCCAATATCCACTAGAGGATTAGATATTCTTAAAACTCATCAAATATTTTGCTTTTTGGATTCGTTCTACTCTAACTCTATCAAAATCATTCCAAGAATTCTTTTAGTTCTGATTTCCAGGTATGTTGGTGATGAATCAGAAAATAATGGTTACAGTTTTGATAAGAGATGCCAGAAATATTGGTACATACCCAAATATACGTATACTCTGTCTTAACAATTTTAGACTCTCTGTTTCATTGTTATCTACTGAGCTCAACATAAAGTCTTAAAATTCACTCTGGAGTTGCATATAGTGATATACTTTCATAAAGTAAAAAACAAAAATCCACATTCAACTTTTAGAAACATTGTCAGTGTAAAAGTTTTCCTAAGCCCCAAAAAAGTGAGCAGAAAATGAATATCCGCTGTAGTTACTTCTGTGACAAAGAAAGGAGACACATGTAAATAGTACTGACACATGACTCAGGAAGTTGTGAGAAAATGGAAGAAGATGAAATTCCTATGGAATTGGCTTTCTGATACCTGTAGTGTAGTTAGAACAAAATGGTATTTTCTTTCTGTTTTATTTCTCTTTCCTTTTCTTCTCTCATAACTTATTTGTGATGAGTTGTGTGTCCCTAGACAAACTGATCATTTAAATTATAGCAAAATGTGTGCTGCTCTTTCCAGTACATCATATTGACTTCTAAAAACACGCTTACAGTGCACTTAGTGTATTGAAAAGACTGATACTGACGCCCAACAAAACCGATACTTCCTCATCACTTATAGTATGCACCTCTATTCATCTATGGAAAATAGACTTTGTATTAACTTGCATGGGAGTCTATAGTTTCTCTATGAGCCTTTCACCAGTTGGCTATTTTCCCCAAAAAGCAAAATATAACATTTATTCAGGTATCCTGCCCCACTACTCATAGAATCACAAAGAAAGTAGGATGGATGGAGGCTGGCACCTTGCCCTTGGGTCCAAATTTGGGCATGTTTAGGCAAGCTGTAGTAGGCACTATTTGAAGAAAAAAGAAAAAAAAAAGAATAAAGGTCAGAGAACTGCAGATATAAAATAACAACAACAAAAATGGGCAGAAGTTTGGAAAATCGAAATACTAGACTAATCTGTGGCCACATTTTTTTCAGGATTCATGTATGAGATGAAAAATGTTCTGCCTAACAGCAGTAATGCTATTCTCGTCATGAGTGTCACCAGTGCTCCATGACCCTGCCTCAGGCAGGGGCAGAACGATGGCTCATAATAGGACAATGCTTGAAAGCTAGAGGGATTGAAAGGAATTAATTCTCAGAAATGTTGATTTCCAAGCCTTTTCTCTGCCTTTGTTGATATATACATGATATTTTATTGAAGAAGCCCAGATTCTATCTCTGGTATTTATCAACATTGTAGGGGAAAGAAAGTGAATTCCATGCAATGAGTGAATTTCCAAGATGTGTTTTTAACACAGTAACATTCAGATGAATCATGAGTAATCTCTTTCAACTAATGTCTGCCCTTTCTTTAAATAACAATTGGCAACTCATTGCCACCAATTTGGAAAAGACTTGAGATTTAAGTTAATTAGTACTTTAGCCCATATTTCTAGTTTATAGGATGCCAACCATATTGGTTATAATCACAACAAATTGCAACATTATTGCATGTGTTTAACAAAACATAAATGAAAATAATTCTTCATGGCACCCAAGCTCAAATACTTACCTAATCCTTTGTAATTATAGTTTTGAAAACCCAAATTTTTATTTAATTCTCCCTTTATGAAAGGTTTGTTTTTACCTCACTCCCACTGTATTATGATTACTATATACCAAAACATAATAAAGACATGAAAACAAATTCTTACAACTTCAAATCTCTAGCCAATCCTTACTTTAATGGAGCAATTCACTGTGTATTCTATAATATGAAACATTAAACTTGGCATTTCCTTGGAGCTATAAAAATTAAAAACTCACCTATAAACAGTTATTTATGGAAAGTAAGTGACATCTGAAGTTCTTTTCCAGGGAGAGTTTGGAAGGCCTTAAACCTCTCCTATTTCTTCTCTCTGAGTCACAGGCATCTATCAACACATCCATCTTCCCATGTGTAATCTCCAATCTTTATATTCACACTTTCTGCTTTTCCTTCACACAACATGCCGGGGTTAAGGCTGGGCAAGACAGGTCACAGGCTCATCAGGATATTCTCTGTGTAAGAGCAGCATTGTGTTTGATTCATGTCAGTTTGCCAGGCCTTAGCACACTGCCCGAAATATAACAGGAATTCACTGAATATATGAGGATAAATGAAGCTAACATTCAACCAGATGAAGAACTTCAACCATATTTTTGGAATTTCTAAAATCAAAAACTAATTCTTGTAGAATATTCTAGTTGCACTCCAGAATTATGATTTGCACTGCTGTTTTAAAAATAAAATTAGACTGTGCTTTTATGATACTTTACTGTGCTTCATGTTTACAAAGAAATTTGAAAAAAGATATGATATAGAAGGGTCGAATATGTTAGAAAAAAAACCCTAGTAATCATGTGTTAGTTCTGTGCCGGCCATGTCAATGAGTGAATTTTGTTTCTAGCAGTAGGTATACCTTTCACAAATAAATAGAAATAGAATGATTCTGGGCAGTAAATGCAAATGTGTATTATTTCTTATTAAGCACAAATAGACTATAAATTTTTCCCCCCTGAGGGACGGGTTCTGTGGTTCTAGTGAAGTCAAACTTATCAAGTCTCATTTACATAGAATTTGAAATATTTCAGGGAGTAGGTGGTGTAGTTTAGCAGTAGAATGTTTGCCTAGCATGTGTGAGGCCCTGGGTTTGATTCCCTAGCACTACACAAACAAACAAACAAACAAACAAACAAACATATATAAATTAAGTAAAATATTTCAGAAAACCTGCTTATTCTTCACTCATTGTGGAACCTACCTTTTATACAACTCCTCGCTATATTAGTGTGATATGGGTTGCAGAGGAGTCCTGAATGAACATAACTTGAAGAGGTCCGCAGATACGTCAGTATGGTTTGCTCTTGAGGCTCTGTTTTCTACCGAGATAGTCTAATGTTGCGCATATTGACATCTCACTCCAGGCATTTATGAAGGAAAAAATACTTTTCCCACTCCGAAGACTCACATCTATTAGTAACTACAAGCAAAGTTAAATAAAATGGCTAATTAGATAGTATCTTGCTTTGTCTTTCTCAGTTGGAGAGCATAGAATCCAGCACATATAAAATGTCTTGGAACTTGCTAAGCAGTCTCCATTATATTATCCCATATGACGCTTGCAACAGCTATTTTAAGTAAACAGGACAGAATCAGGGTTTACACCATGTCTTCAGACTCCATATCTGATGTTCTGAGTAGAGGAAGAGAAAGTATTTGTTGAATGAAGAGTCTGCTGGGCCACCTGGCACATCTGCATAGAGTTTCACAGCCTAGTTAGAGGATTTTTTCTTGAGGTTTTGGGGATCGGACCCAGGGAGCTCTACCACTGAGCTATATCACCAACCTCTTTAGTTTTTATTTGGAGACAGGGTATCACTAAGTTGTCAAGGCTGGCCTTGAACTTGATCTTTCTGCCTCATCCTCCCGAGTACTGGAATTACAGGGATACACTACCGCACCACCCTCAGCTTAGGGACTCATATTTCTTCCTTTGGATAAGGATTTCAGGGAAGCTAGTATGATTTATATTATAGTTTAGGAATTAAAAATTCAGCCTGTTGCAAGGTACTCACTGTCTTGCTTGTTTGAAGACTGTCTGTCAGAATAGACCCTTTCCCCACTGGCAGGGGAATAATTTGGGAACTCGTCAATGTCCCTTAGGCACGCTGAAGGCTTGGGTATGAAAGGAAAGTGGCTTTTGCTTTCAAAGTTCAAGAATTAAACATGGAGAAAAAGAAAAATCTATTCCTCTCTAAGTAGCCCCGTAAACCCTCAGCTCTAGCACCAATTCTGTTTTCCATATAGGGTTATCAGTCTTCTATGTACCTGCCTCCCTCCATTGGATTTTAATAATAATAACAACAGCAGAAAAATGTGTATTGAGGCCTGATATGCACCAGGCCTCACACAGTAGCATTTTATTTTATGTACATTATCTCATTAATACTTAGAACTCAATGAATTTAGTATTTTTAAATACCCACTGATGGATAAAGAACTTGAGTGTTAATTAACTAGCTCAAGTTTATAGAGCGACTGAGTAGCACAGATAGGATTTAGATCTAGCTCTGTCTAGCCACAAAGGATCTATTCTTTTCATTTTGCCTCTGCATTGACCTATCCTGAAGTTCATTTTGTAATTGCTCTGTTGTTCCCAAACTCTCTCCCTGTTTAGAGGCTAGAAGTTTCTGCTATCAGTCATGCTAAGTTTGGAATGAGTTTGGTATGAATATATATTATATATATGCATTACAAGATGATCCCAAATAACGTTTAAATTAATGATCTTTGAAAGACACACAGAGGTGGGGAGAATCAGGATGAATCCAGGTCAGAGATAGCACATAAAATTGTTGTTTATAGCCATCATTCAGCAAAGGGAAGGGGTAGAAAAATACTGAAGAAAATGTTATGAATAAATTTCCCTGGTTGTTGAACACTCCATTTTAAATGTTTATGCTGAAACATAAACGAAACGAGTAGCATTATTACCTGGATTGGATCCCTGGTAAATGGAAGATGGGCACTCCATTTTGCCACAGTTCTGAAGCTATGCATTCAGGTCACGTGACAAACCACACTGTGCAAGTGGATGTTTGTCTTCAAGAGCTGCTTGCTGAAAAACCCCATCAATCAAAGCAAGCTCCCTGAGCTCAGAGTGCGGGAGATATCACAATCATTAAACAGTAATGCAAATATAAAAGCAATATCTCACCTCATTAGTACTAAATATGTTGTTTATTCTTTCCCCAAGTAAAATGTTTAGAAGCCTGCATAATGAGGGTCTCGTTGACAGAGGTGTGGAATTATGAAGCTGCTAAATCCAGCGCGAAGACAGAGTGATAAAATAGATTGGATTTTGCAATAGCTGTGCTTAGAGCAAACTTGGGTGGTTGGATTCCACATTAGCACATTGTTTTGACATTCATGTGTTCAGAAATTCTATTTTGCAGTGATGGGAGGGCGTTGTGACATGTGGATGGAGATGAGTATGCAGGCTGAAGTCAAAAGCTATCGGCTATGGGCAGAGAAGGAAAGCAGATCAATTCTTGGGATCTTACCCCATTTTCTAGTAAGGATGTTTGCATGAAAGGTACCATGTAAGTGGTCTAGATAGAGACATAGTTAATGCTATTGGTGAGTGAAGGGACATAACTGAACTTGGGAATATCTTCCTGTCTGGAGTAGTCTTTGTACAACTGTGTAATGAAGAAAAGAGTCTACCCTTTGGACTCTACCTTTCAGAGTACATCAGCATTTGGAAAGCAAGTGAAAGTAGTGAAGTGTGATATTGGCTACTGGTATGTGATTCTTGATATGTCAATGTGCTGGGGATAGAAAATTTATTTTGCATGAGTTCATGAGTTCTCTGGGTCTTTCTTGGAATGGTCACGCTGCCATTTCTTTCATAGGATTGGCTACCCTAGTTCATAATGCTGATCCTACCTTGCAGACACTCCTTCAAACATTGGTACATGGATAAGAAAAAAAGCATGAAAAATCAGTCGACTGTCAGTTCTAGAGTGCAGCAACCTTGCCTGGTTCTTTGTTTTCCCTGACTTGGTATAGCATATATCACCTAGCTAATACTCTATAAATAAGTATAGTCTGAGTGAAAAGCAAATACATCTTTCTTCTTCTCCACTTCCTTTTACCTGATTCAAGTGCTCATTGAGAACTATGGGTACTGTCTGAGAAGATGTACACAGCCCTAAAGAGAGCTATATGAAAGCAAGGTTGGGGAGCTTTAGTTCTGCTCAGCCTGGTTTCACCTTGCGACCCCTACCCCAGATTCCCTCACCATCCACAAAGCTGTGTTTGGCATACACATTAATGAAAGAACTGGTCACTTCAATGGCTTTTTTTTTTTTTGCAGTACTGGGGATTGAACCCAGGGGCATTCTACCTCCAAGCTACACCACCAGTCCTATTTTTTTTTATTCTTTATTTTGAAACAGGGTCTCACTAAGTTGCGGAGGGCCGTGAACCCGGATCCTCCGGTCTCAGCCTCCCAAGTACTGGGATTACAAGCGTGCACCACCACGCCCGGCTTCAATGACATTTTTGATCATCTATGTTTCAAAAGATAATATTCATTTTTAAATTACTACTATATTTCACTGATAACTACCACTTTCCATTCTATTGGTGTTTGAGGATCAACAGGAAAGTGGTTGAGGAAGAATTTTTTATCTTTATGGACTACTGGGTCTTTGAAATATTTCTAATGGAAAATTCCCTTAGAGTGGGTGCTGAGTTTCTAGTCCACAAAGGCAGCTGATCCCCTATTTGTTAGAGTACCTTCGATGTGTACTAGAGGGCAGGGACTCCTTGACCACATACAAAGGTCCTAAGAAACATCAGACAAGTGCATCAGTAAAGCTGCCATAATAGGTTAATTTGGAACATAAAAGGAGTAGGTAATTTTTATAAGTTTAATTTCCTCTTCTTTAGATGGTTAAGGAGGCAACATATTATACTGAGGGAGAGAGTTTTAGAGCAAGAGGAAATAGCTTTCAATTTTTGCTCTGCGATTTACATGTATAGAAAGGTTCATTAACCCCATCGAGCTTCAGTTTTTGCCTCTTTAATATGATAATCCTTACATTAATCAACAAGTATAAGAATTCACTGAACATCAAAATCTTTAGCATACCAATAGCTATTTCTATAGTATAGTTCTTTGTCATTACAACTTTTTAGCTGAATATGCAAACTGCTTTAGTATATATATTTGGTGTGCCTCATTTATTTACTTGTTTTTGATATTTAAGACAGTTCAGCCGCCAAGGCCTCTGAACATATGTACAAATCAAATAACATTATCAAAATGGGGAAAACTAGTAGGCTACCGCACGCATTTTCATATATTGGTATTCCATGCTTCATGTCTAATGAAGTATGCGTATGGAGAGAGACAGACAGACAGAATGAGTACATACTATGTCCTTCTAGCCTATGTGTATGTGCATGTGTATATAGGTGTGTATATGTATGTGTGTATATACATCAATCTTATTTATCGTAAGTACATTTCCTATTATTGACAATGATTCCTTGCCTCATATTCTTGCTGGTATGAACTTCCTCATATTTCTTTCTCATTTTGCACAAAGAAGGATGCCTCAGGCAAATTTTTACCCTTCATTTCATATCTGAGAAATACAGAGAATGCACGAGGCAACCCCTTCCAATTCTGAAAGAAAGAGCTATATCCTACTTCATAAAGTCAGCAATGTTTAAGATCCTGTTAATCATGAAGATATTTGAATTATCCTTAATATTCATGCAAAATTAATTTCTTATCTCAAAAGTGCACTGAGTGATAGTAATCATATTTGTATTATCTTAGCCCTGAAAGTTGGTATAGGCAGGGTGCTCAGCATATGATACTGGCTCACTATACCTATTAATAGGTTTTTTCCTTTGCTTAATACAAACATATGAAAAGAAATCCTTTCATATATCTCCACCACTCTCCTGGAGGGCCTTATGGTACATAACTTCAGAGATTATTCCTAATATTCAGTTTATAGAGATAGATCTATTTGGTCTCATGAAAGTTGTGGCTTGGTTGCCAAATAAAAATGGTTGAAACACCTCCCAAAGTGTTTAAGAGCCTGGGGAGTGAATTTTGGGAGTTGCTACTCCCAAAATCTTAGAATTTGGGAATATTTGATTATCCTTGGGTACATACTCCTGGTACATGTGTCCTTAGTATATCTTATATGTTTTATTGAATATATATGTAATTGGTGAAATTGCAGATAAATATACTCACCTTAAAGATTTGAGGGTCTTTCAACCCACCAGCTTTGAGAGTAATCTGATTGCAATGATAAACATGTACTAAAGAAATCATGTGTTGGTCAGATGTGGGAATCAGCCAAGAAAGAATAGAAGGTTACCGAGGTAGATGTTGGCAAAACTCATCTAAGCATTCTCTAGGGAGAAGTATATTGATTCTTAGACTTGATTTGTTATGGTTCTATGGCAAGGCCTTCCTGGTGCCATGAAGTGTTACAACTTACATGAGGTAAGAAGATAAGATTTCAATTGAGGTTTATCTCCTCTACCCAAACTACTATACCTACAAGTTGTCTTTGCTAGCTTCCATTCATCCCAAGGTGCCTTAGGATTGTGGCAGTGAGAATGTAAAGCGGAAGTTTGCAGGCAATAGTCAACTTTAAATGCCAAATCATTATTGAAATATAAGACAAAGACTTTGATTTCTTCAGAGAATAGGGCTGACCCTCTGCTAAACAATACTAATAAAGAATAAATACCACCCAGGAATTTTTTTTCTTGCTAAATGAAGATTGCATGGGCCAGGGCTAGCAGATAGGGACAGAAGGCAAGATGCCAGGAAGTGTCCTGTGAACGTGTCTGCCTTCCATCCCCAGAGTTAGCTCAGCAGGGCCACAGGATTCTGTATTTGTTAAGGTAATACTTGTTGCTGTAACAAAATTTTGGAAGCTTAATACAATAATACTTTATTTCTTATGCAATAGTCCAGGAAGGTTGGTGTGATTAGTGGCAGCTTTTCTCCATGTGGTTACTCAGGTACCCAAGAACCACCCATCTTGTGGCTCCTCAATCCCCTAGGGTCTTGGCATCTAAAAGCTAAAAGGGAAGAGATAAAATGAAAAAGTCATACCTGTGTCTTATGAACTCTGATATAGAAATAAAATGCATCATATCCATTCATGTTTCATTGGCAAAAGCTACTCATATATCCTCAAATGAATGCAAGAAATTATAAATTCATGCTCTGGCAATATATCCTCCTTCCAGCAATAACTTCATACCATGGAAGGAAAAGCATGATATTTTGACATGCAGAATCATCTCCCTATCCTATGCTAGAGGAGTGTAAATGTAATGAAAAGGACAACAGATGAGAAGGGATACAAGGAAGCCAGGGAATACTACAATGAGTCATTCAACGGGGGACAAGTAAGAATGGGGTCACCTCAGCAGATGCCAACAACGTAGCATATGATGACCAAGGAATGCATGGAGCCTCCCCTCAGTCAGTGGCACTAAGTGAGCTTCCTGAGGCTCAGACATAAGAGGGGAAAAAAGAGGGAACAATTCTGGATTGACTGAGTCTACCTTGAATTGAGTATGTTTATTATGAATCATCAGAAATGGAGTAATGTTGCTACTAGGCAGAACAGGACTCAAGTTAGAAATTAAGTATAATTAGGCTGGGCATGGTGGTACACACTTGTAATCCCAATACTTGGGGAGGCTGAGACCGGAGGATCCGGGTTCGCGGCCAGCCTCAGCTACTTAGTGAGGCCCTCCGCAACTTAGTGAGACCCTGTTTCAAAATAAAGAATAAAAAATAGGGCTGGGGGTGTAGCTCGGAGGTAGAATGCCCCTGGGTTCAATCCCCAGTATGGCAAAAATAAATAAATAAATAGAAATTAAGTACAATTAGATAAAGTTTTCTTGAGGAACATACTCAAGATTATGGTTTGAAGCTGGGCATGGTGGCGCACGCTTGTAATCCCAGTACTTTGGGAGGCAGAGACCGGAGGATCCGGGTTCGTGGCCAGCCTCAGCTCTCTCTCGCTCTCTCTCTCTCTCTCTCTCCCTGTCTGTCTCTCTCTCTACTTAGTGAGGACCTCCGCAACTTCGTGAGACCCGGTTTCAAAATAAAGTATAAAAAAATAGGGCCAGGGATGTAGCATGGAGGTAGAACACCCCTGGGTTCAATCCCCAGTACCACACACACAAAAAAAGATTATGGTTTGAGATTTAGTCACTACTATACATACAATCAGTTTTCTTAGTGTGTTGCACACTCCCCAAGCAATTTTAATTTTTTAAATTTTCTTATCAAGGTTCACTGTGTACTGTGATTGAATACATTAGCCAGGCTGTACATAAATATCATATTTATCATGCCAAATACCATGTAATACAAGTTATCTATTATTTACATAGTTATATTTCTCTATGTAAGTTAAATAGATAAAAATGTGTTTAATCTAACGGATTAAACACATTCTAAATTGACTGCCTACTATGTTCTAGACAGTGTTCTAGATTCTAGGATATAGTAATGAATTTCCCAGACAAAATCCCTTGCCATTATCAAGTTTATCCTCTATCATATAAACAGAACTTGCACTCTAGAAAATAAAGTCAAAATACATAAGTAAAATATAACATTATATCAGTGATAAGAGCTATGGAAAAAATAAAAAGCAGAGATGGGAAAGAGGGAATTATGGGGAGAAATTAAATTTTATTTATTTTTATATATACATATTGTTAATTTTATTACCAATTGATAAATTATAATTATATAAAGTTGGGGGATTCAGAGTGAGTTATGATATATGTATACAATCTGGTATGATTAAATAAAGATAATTAACATGTATGTTACCCAAGTACATATTTGAAATTGTGAAAACATTTGAAATTTACCCTCCTAGCAATTTTGAAATGTATAATACATTCTTATTAACTGTAATCACCATGCAGTGCAATATATTTCAAAAATTTATTTCTTCTTCTTATCTGAAACTGATTTGTTCAATTGGTCAGTGTGTCTATTTGTATAATAATACCATGCTATTTAATTAGTATAGGTTAGTAATATAGTTTGAAATCAAGTAATGTGGTGCCTTCAGCTTTGTTTTTCTTGCTTAAGATTACCTTGGCTATTTAGGGTTTTATGTGCTCCCATATGAATTTTAAATTTGTTTTTGGACATTTCTGAGAAAAATGACATTGGAATTTTTATAGAAATTCCAATGAATTTGTAGATCACTTTATTAGTGTGGACATTTTAACAGTATTAATTTTTCTAACCCATGAACAAGGAATATCTTTCCATTTATTTGTGTTTCCTTCAATTTGTTTTATCAGTATTTTACAGTTTTCTGTGTACATGTCTTTTATCTCCTTTGTTAAATTTATCTTCATAGTTGACAGAGTGAAGAGAAAACCTATGGCTTGGAAAAATATACTCCAACCATACATCTGACAAAGCTTTAATATTAAAACTATGCAAACACTCAAACAAGTTAGTAGAAACAAATAATATGCTTTTAAAATGGCAAAGATATGAATAGACATTTTTTGAAAGAAGACATGAAAATGGACAGCAAGTATGTGAAAAATGCTCAATAGCACTAATCGTTAGGGAAATGCAAATTCAAACCACAATGAGATATATCACCTCACACCATCAGAATGGCTATTACCAATAAATTTAATCATGTGTCTTAAATTTTGGAGCTATTTTAAATGGAATTATTTTCTTGATTTCTCCTTTAAGTAGTTCTTAATTATGTCCCACCCATAATTCCTGCATATTTTCTTCATTCTTTTTCATTCTTTTTCCTCCTCTGGCTAGATCATTTCAAATGCTCTTTCTCTGAGCTCACTGGTTCTTCCTTTTGCTTGATTGAGTTTGCTATTGAAACATACTATTAAATTTTTCAGTTCAGTCATTCTTCATCTTTTTATTGCTTCTATGACTGTCTTCTAATTTTTTCTTGTATGCTTTCCAATTTTTATTTAGAATTTTATATTTATATTCTGGATAATTAATGAAATTCTTTAATGTGATTATTCTGAATTTATTTCATATATCTCCATTTCTTTGGAGTACATTGTAGGGGCTTTATTAGTTTATTTCTTCCTTGTTGTTTTTTAACTGGGGTTTGAACCCAGGGGCATTTTAGCTCTGAGCTACACTCCTAGCCCTATTTTTATTTTGGAAACAGAGTCTCGCTAAATTGATGAGTTTGGCCTCAAACCCGCCATCCTTCTGTCTCAGCCTCCCAAGTATTGGGATTACAGGTAATCATTAGTTTCATTGGTGGTGTTGCTTCCTTGATTCTTCATAATCCTGGTGTCCTCCATTAGTATCTGTGCCTTTCAGGAGGGAGCCACCTCTCTGACCTTACAATCACTATTTGGCAGCAATAGACCTTCACGAATTAATCTAGGATGTGATTCTAGATGAGTCAACTGCTAGTGACACCTGGCAGGCAGAACTTGCTATCAGTTTCTCTAATTGGTTGGGCTGCTGTCTTTGCTCTAAGGTAAAATAGGGTCATGGTTGTTATATTCCTTCTACAATCTAATATATTGCCACTCATAATTTCAGCACCTGTGGAATAATTTAATTCTTTGCGTATCAAATCATAGACTTATTATCTGTTATTTTATTTGTTGATTATACTTAAACTCCTTAGCTATGTGCATCAGCTTTAGCCTGGATATCTACTAATAAACGAGAGCAATGTGTTAATTTGGAAAGAATTTTGCTTGCATTTTTAGTAACATTTTTAAACAATATATAAAGTTAACAGTTTACGATATAAAGGTAACAGTTGAAATAGTCTTTCTGGACTATGGCCAGCATATACTAAACACTGGTTAGTGTGTTAGCATTCTGGTACTATAACAAATATCTGAGATAATCAAGTTATAAAGAGAAAAGGCTTATTTTGGTTCATGGTTTTAGGGGTTCTCATCCATGATTGATTGGCCTCGTTGCTTTAGGTGAGGCAGCACCTCATGGTGAGAGTACATTGTGGAGAAAAGCTGAACACCTCATGGCTGGGGGAGGGTGGATTGAGGAAAAAGGAAAAGTCAGAGATCCCTGAATCCCCTTCAAGGTCATGCCCCAATGACCTAAAGACCTCCCACTAGGCCCTACCTCTTACAGGTTCTACTGCCTTTCAATAGTGCCACCCTGAGAGCCAAGCCTTTACCATATGGACCTGTGAAGGACATTTAAGATCCAAGCTATAACAATTAGCTTTAAATGTTTATAGAACAGAGGAAAACAAACCTGAAGACAGACTGTGAACTAAATCATGGTTTTCCTATTTTGGAAAAATCACAATTTCTTTGCACAATATTATATTTCTAAAATGGGTACAACATATTCTTAATTAAAAAATCCAAATACAGATTGTATTGTATCTTCCAAAATTCACTTTTATTCTTTAAATTTTCTAATGTAGGATGCAGGCTGTTTATCTCACTATTAATGTATATTCTTTATATTTTTGATATGGTCATGTATATTGGAATGAATTTTTAAGCTTCTATTTATTGCCTAGGTTAAATCTTGCCACATAAAGAATTGTCTCCTTTGTGAATAAGTGTGCCAGATCAACTTGGAGCTGCTTGATGGTTCTCACACCTTTAACGTTCTTAAGACAACATTTTTATGTTGCCAGATGTAACCCAGATGGTACATATTAATTTATATATGGATATTGGAAAAATATATAGTTTCCATCTGAGGCCTTTTAAATATGATTTTTAAATTTATGTGAACATTGCTTTTTTTTTCAACTCACACCATAATGTGAGTCAAAATATGGTTCCCAGGTGAATGAACACTTATCTGTTTCATTTGGCGTCGCTCTATATTTCTGAGCCATGATTTCTGATTGAATTTGTGTCTTTTCAGACTTGGTTTCACTGGCTGAAAAGCACTGTGATAGTGTCAAGTAACACTCATTAGGTTGAAAGACAGTGCTGATAAGATAAATTTAGAACATCTTTCATTTCATTTTTAATATTAACAATGTGTTATAGTCTTGCCAACAGACACAAATGTGTGATAAAGTTTAGGCATTTTAATCCTTTAGTATCTCCTGTTTTGATAAATATTAGACATAAGGTGGTACTGAAACACCATCCCCAAACCTCTAGATGTTCAGAGAAAATAGTACATCATAAGCTCATCATAAGACTATTCACAAATGAACTTTTAAGGCCAATTCAGCAGATGAATGTGAGATTGTGATCTCCTGCTGGCCTTTCTTCATTCCAGGAAAAGCCTTGAGGTACATTGTTCAAAAGAAAAAAATGTATGAACATTTTATAACAGTTCTTGTAGTATAACTTTCGGAAGAAATCTGATAAAGATTATTAAAAAAAGAATACTTCCTTCACATTTCTTTCTCTGCCTCTACCTTATTTCCTTTCAATATTCTTCTTCTTTAGCCTATTGTTACTTGATGGGCATCAGTACTTACATCTGTCTTGGTATCCAGTACATGCATGAATAGATGGACACACTTTCATGTCCAGAAAATTGCTCACAAAATTTAGAATTAATATGCCGAGATACCTACTTATTCAAAATAATGTGAGAACATCAAAGCACTGTTCAGGGCTTGGATATAGGGCAGAGGTCTGATTTGCAGCCTTCCCCACCACCACCCCACCAGCCTTCTTCTGTGAAATGCAGAGAATTAACTTATATTGTCTTTCCTTATTATTTTTGCATGCACATTAGAATGCATAAAGCCTCCAGCAAACTTGGTCACTGATTTAAGGGAATAAAGGAAAGTGAGAAAATAGAAGAATTTCTAAACAGAACATATACATTCCTTAAAATAATAAAGCCTTCAACTCTATATACAGTGTGCACAAAGCTGCTCAAACAGGCTAGAGTCATCTATTTCTGTAATGTTTAACATTCCCTTTTGCAACTTCAGTAGAATACAAAGACAACCATTTCCTTCATTTTTCCTCTCCCTGTTCTCTCTCTTCAGCAACACACACACACACACACACACACACACACACACACCCATAACTTACTCTTTTATTTGTGTATGTAGTACTGAAGATTGAACCCAGGGATGTTCTTCCTCTGAGATAGTCCCTGGCCTTATACCTTTGATCCTCCTGTCTTAACCTCCCAAGTACTAGGATTAGAGGTGTGCATCACCACACCTGGCTCCACAATTCACTCTTGAAGCTGTGAAGCTCTATTACCTGAGTTCTTACAATAAAGACCACCGGTTTTGCAAGAACAAAGTGATGTTTTCAGCATGCATAGTAGGTGTGCATACATTTTGTTCCCACCCACTGTCAAATGCTATCACATAAGGAAGAAAGTCACACCTCTGTGGTCTCACTGAGTCCTATCAGGGAAAATGCTTCTGACTTCAGCCTGCTGAAGCTTTTATCACAGAAACCAGCATGGTTGGTTTAGGTCCAGAAACCAACATTCTGGGCAGACACATGACACTCCTCCCATCACAGTCACTTTGGCCTCAACCACTCCAAGGGAGACAGATACTAAGATGGCCCCCAATAATCCTTACCTCTTCATTTTGACCTCCACATGTAAGACCCTCCCCTTGAATCAGGACTGGACATAGCAACTTGCACCTAAACAATAGAACATAATAAAGCTAATGGGATGTTTTCATGATGATGCTACAAAAATACAGTGATTTCCATCTTACTAGCTTACACTTGTTTTCTTGGCTTGCATGTTTTAACGATGCAAGTTGCCAGGTGGAAAGACCCACATAGCAGAAAACTGAAATGGCCCCTGGCCGGTGAGAATCTAAGGCCCTTGGGCAGACAGCATGCAAGGAACTGAATCGTGCCAATGACCACTGAACTGGGAAACAGCTTTCCCCCATTGAGCCCTCAGATGAAACCCCAGTCCTGGCTGGTGATTTAATTGACACTCTGTGGGAGGCCCTGAAGCAGAGGACTCAGGGAGGCTGTGCACAAATTCCTGACTCACAGTAAATATGAGATAATAAATAAGTGTTATTTTAAGCCACTAAGTTTGTGATTTGTTATACAGCAATAAATAACTAATACTTCTTCCCACAGAGTCCTTCCAGAAGCCCTGTCCTACATGGGAATTAAGTTCTGGCTGCCTGACTTAACTGATAGCACAGCTTTTCTCAGGTTTCAGCTGCTACCTGACCACAATACATCCCTCAGCTGCTTCCCAAGAGGCAGGGCTAACTGAAGACACCTTTGGATTATCTGTGGGTTTCCTTTATCTGTGTTCCCCATTCTCAAGAAGAATTGAATCAACAGAAGCAATCATCTTACATCTTTAATTTGTGCTGGGGGTGCCACCACAAATTTAAAAGTATCAAGTTACAGAATAAAAAAATTGCATAAAAGTCCAGATGCTGCACTTCTCAAACTACTTTATTTTATGTTCATGTTCTCTCCAGATAAGGAGTCTTTCATTTTAGTGGAATCTTTAATAATCTCGGGAGTTAAGATAGTCACAAGGACTGGTTAAGTTATTGCCCTGTCATCATTGGTGAAACCCACTGGTTTTTCTTAAACTGGGAAAATGTGCCCTGCTATTTAAACTGGACAACCTTCACATAGGATAAAACCAGCAGGTTTTGTTTTGTTTTTCTCCTACATAGACTGAAATGCATCTTTCAAAGGCAAAATTGATTTCCAGGGTCTAACATAAACCTCTAGAGTTATTTCTGCTGACAGAAACAACAACAACAACAAAAAAAAACTCACCACTGATTTTAGCACACTGGAGACGGCTACTGCAGAACAGTAACTGAATAGAAGAGGGTGGGCTACATACTGGGTGAAGTATTGGCTGCTTGACGCACATCTCCACTCTCAACCCCTCCTTCGATGCGTTGCATCCTTGGAGTATGGGTTGGCAGCAACTAAAGCAACAGTTTAATGGAAGTAATGAAAACTCTGTCTACTGCATTATTTTTTTCTTTTTCCCACAAATTAGAAAATATGCCTGGCAGTTTTGCTGACAGTTCAATAATGCACTTCATTTTGCTCCTGTTCTCAATGACTTTCTCAGCTTCTTGTTTAGCAAATCAATGCCAAAATAAAACTTGGAGGTAAACAGATTTTAATTGAGTCTTTGTGATATTAAGTATCTAGGAATTTGGAAATCATAGAATTATAAATAATTTTGGTAGCTTATTTCACTTGAATGTTTGGCATGGAGTATTATAACAGCTTTTGGATGGGAAGACAAACATCTAAGAAGTTCTCATTGTGGGCTTTCTACACCATTTGCAGAAACAGTTGGGGACATTTGGGGAAACAGTTTGGGACATTTGGGGAAGGTTTATGCCAGAGTTTTCTATTTCTCCCTACTGGTCTTGTACGTGACTCTTTTGATCAGAATTGAAGATGTTGGGATTCTAAATCAGTACTGCATCACTGACTTGCCAATTGGTAAATGGGTTTTTTGATAATCGCATAAGATTTGGTTTTTATCTGTCAAAAACCCTGCCTATTCACCAATAGTGAGAGGCCTTCAAATACACTGTTGTGTGTAATACCCACAGAAATACCTGCCCAAGAGAACTGCTACCCTAGTCCTTGCTTAAATGCCCTTATTGCATAAAAACAAGACATAAGGAGAAATGTTTAACAAATGAATAATATGTGTAAAGGATATTTTCATTAAGCAAAACATCTTGATGAAAGTACTGTACTTTTTGTCCCACAGGCAAGTTCATGCTAACACCATGTTCTCACAGTAAAGACAGGTGTTTTTCCTGCCACTTTCCTTGTCCTTCATAATGCACTTACCCCAAAAAACCATTACTCAAAAGGCAAAGACATGAGATTAGAAACTAAAGTTGGTGCTAAGTTTTTGTTTCTTTGCTATTTTAAGAAATTGATAAAAGTATAAAAATATGTGCGAAGGCATGCCAACATTTTTTCCTGAAGGAAAAAAAATGGAATAGGAATCTGTGTAAAATGGTACATTTTACTATTGTGGTAGATTATCGATTGCAAAATTGGCTACAGTGATATCTTCCATCCCACACACTCCTCTTCCAGTGGACCAGTGTCATTCCTCCCACGGAACTGAAGGACTGTGTTCCCTCCCCTTGTATCTGGGCAGACTCCTGATGGTAGCAGAAGTTACGGTGTGTTACATCTAAGGCTGGTTATTAAAAAATGCACAGATCTAACATAGTTTTGTGGGAGAGCTTGCTCCTGGAATATAGCCTCCATGCCATGAGGAAGCTCAGGTGTCACTAAGAGTGGCCTGTGTGGAGAGGAGCCTGTGTGCACACATACTCCACAGCTCCAGCCATCAACCAGTGGCCCCCACATCACAGTGCTAAGCAGTCAGACAATTCGAGCCCCAGCTGTCAAGTTATCCCTAGCCTCCCTCTCACCCCAGCTGATGATGTAGAACAGAGATGAGCCATTCCAGGTAGGCCCTTCCTAAACAGAGATTTCTGATCAGAGTTAGTGATTGGGGTGGTATGTGTCACAGTAAGAGGTAATTGGCACAGGTATCAGTTCCTTGCCGGGCATGGTGATGCATGCTTGTAATCCCAGTACTTTGGGAGGTGGAGACTGGAGGACCTGGGTTCGTGGCCAGCCTCAGCTCTCTAGTTCTCTCCCTCTCTCTCTCTCTCTCTCTCTCTCTCCCTCTCTCTCTACTTAGTAAGGCCCTCCTCAACTTTGTGAGACCCGGTTTCAAAATAAAGTATAAAAAAATAGGGCCAGGGGTGTAGCGTGGAGGTAGAACGCCCCTGGGTTCAATCCCCGGTACCGCAAAAAAAAAAAAAAATGACTCTGTGTACTGCCTTCTTTCTATATTTAAAAAAAAACCTTGAATAAGTATTTGGTAGAATTGAAAGTTGGCCTTCAGTGGTCACTGTTTCCTCTGAGATACACCTACAGATCCTTAACACAAATTCATGGGTAAGATGTTTCCACGGCCTTTGGAATAAAGAACATATTTTCAGATTGCTATGGTGATGAGGTAATTTCTGTTTGCCAGTTTCAAGTCATTCACAAGTTCATCTGGTCTAGATCATACTTTGCCCTTATTCTCTAGGATGTTGGCTTGGTTTACAGCAGCATTCAGTTCAAAAATAAATACTGGACCCCAGATCAATTAGCTACGCTGCTACTAGAAAGAAATGGTAAAAATACAAATAGAAAGGAATGACTTAGCATCCCATTTATAGTCTCCATGTACACCTTGATTCCACTTCTATTTAATTTCTTTCTTAACGGTGTTCATATTGCAAAAGGTCACTTAATCACTTCAGGTGTTATCACAGAACAGGGTGCACTACTAAAGGATTTCCCATGGAGCTTAAAGACTGAAGGGTAAACATCATCTTAGAACCTCAAAGGCAAAAATTCCACTCCAGGCAGCTCCCCTTGCCCCTTGGCCAGCTCACTCAGAGACATTACACTCTAAAGGCAATTTCCTAAAAACTAACTTATTGCAAATCTTCTTCCTTTTCTTCTAATGTGCCAACCAATAACTGTTCAACACACATATTGGTTATATATAATTGTAGTAAAAAAAATTAAGAGTATCATCAAAGGCTCCCAAAGAATTATAAGCAAGAGAGAGGAAAAGAGCATGTGACGGAGACTTTTCAATATCCAAATTAAAGTTTAAATGCCGGATGGATTCTCCCACAGTTGCTAGTTGCAGCTTTATCAGACCAGTATGTCCTCTTTCTATCACTTCACTCCTTCACCTTAAATCACACATTTAGAAAGATGCTTTGGAAAATCTGACCCACTTTAGAATCATAGTACCAAGATGCTTAGTAAAGCTGGTAATGTAACCAGTGACGAGATTGGATTAGGTAACCAGTGCAAACAATATTTGAAATATCTTCTATCAAGTACAGCAGCTTGAGATAATTTTTTAGAAAACTACCATGAAACATTAAGTATCACTATCTCCAGCGAATGCTATTTTGAGCTGGGTACATAAGGTTTGATTGAATGAGGAAAGGAAAAAGGACAGACAGTTCTGTTACTGGGTGTCTACTCCACCTACGGCGTTGGATATATATATTTCCTCATTTCATTCACACAAAAGACCAATGAGATCACTTTTATTACTCATTTGCAGTCAAGGAAATGAAGTTTCAAAGTAAATAACTAAATCAAATCCACCAGCTACAACATAGCAGAGGCAGGATTCAAAACTCTCTGTTTCTAAATCTAAGCTCTTACACACTAGACCATACCCCCAGAGAGACGTGTATTTATGTTCATGATAAAAATGGTGAAGTTGTCAACTGCAAAAACACATCTGAGCTGTACCCTGCTACTGTCATTGGATCTGACATGCGTGGGACCTTATACTCTCTGGGTACTGGTTTCCCAGGCTCTACAATGAGGATGATTTCTGTTATGGATTTAGAGATTATCCAGTTTGCCTTCAATAATTTATCAATTATGCCTGATCCGGCCTGCTTGGCTGGCTCAGCAAAGCTATAAAGAACAGGAACAGATGTCAAAAATGCATTTGTTTTCTCTTTCTTGCCAAATGCCAGGCAAAGAATGGCACTGTTCTGCTTGCCTGCCCCTTTTACTGGTGAGTAGTGCAAAATGGTTCACACAACATCTGCTTTCATAAAGACCTGCTAGCATTGCCCACGTATGCCCAGATGTTATCGCACGCAAAACACAAATATCTGAAGGACTGAAAGTGAACAAGCTCTCTTGGGATGCCAAGCCCAGTGTTGTTTCACGCTCTGTTTTGTTCCGGGGTCTGGGAAAATGGCAAAGGAATGGTAGCATGGACTGGAACAAGAGAGTTGATTCCTTTTGCAGAAGAATCTTTTCTCCAAATAAGTTGGCTGCTGTTTTCAGAACATATTATTGAAGTTAAAATTGAGCATTAAGCTCCTTAGCTGTGCCTCTGCATTGGGAGGGGTGAGAAGCGACAGTCCACTTTTACGCAGCAGTGCCCATATCAAGGCTCCAGAGAACAAAGCCAGAGTTGATGTCTCTCCCCAGGAAACCTGTGGATCCTTATTTAGCTAACCTGAAGATATAAGGAAGTCCTTCCTATGGTGCCCACCTCTCTTCTTCACCCTTACCATCCTCCCTAAAACTTTAGACCATATTCCTCTCCTTTATTATTCTCTTAGCCTTAGCTGAGAGCTTGCAATCATTTGTTTGCATTCAATTTCCCCTTAGCTGAGTTTGGGGATGGGTTTATTTCAGATCTTGTATCTATGAGGAAAAGAAGAAGAAAGATACCATTCCTGGCCCAGTATCAGGGTGAAGCACATATAAGACCAAAGGTTTTCCTCATCAAGAAAAGACACCTGTTATATATTTTAGTTGATTAGAGTTAGGAATTTACATCTCGTTCTGAGCATCCTAGTTTAATCTGGGCCATATACCTAGAACTAGCATGGGTATGCCCTAGGCTCCAGAAGCATAGGAGATAAATTTTGTCATGTGGGAATGAAAGCAGGAATGATGATCTGAAGTTGTGTTTTAATCCATCCTCCTCTTCCTATAGGAGTCTCTTCACTCACCTTGCAGCAGAAGGCCTAGATTGAAAACTGGGGAGCATCATGAAATAGCATCTGTAGGGCAGTCACTGAACATTGTATCATAGATCTGGAGTCACAAACTTTTTTTCTACAAAGGGCCAGATATTAAATATTTTCAGCTTTGTAGGCCTTATGGTCTCTGTCACAACTACTCAAATCTGCCATTGTAGCATGAACACAGCCATAGATGATGCATAAATGAATGAGCATGGCTATGTTCCAATAAAACTTTATTAGCAAAAATAGATGGCAGGCTGGATTTAGACCATGAGTCATGGTTTGCCAACCCCTGCTTTAGAAAGCGAATATGTATTCCTAATGAACTCTCTGTGGGCCAGTGAGGACTATTTTTCTCTGTCCCTCTCTGGGGACATGATCATCTTATTCCATGCTTAGAATTTTAACTTCCCCCTACTCTTCTTTGATCTCTTTTGTTTATTAAAAGCATGCATTCAGCTGGGTATGGTGATGCACACCTGTAATCCCAATATTTGGGAAGCTGAGACAGGAGGGTCGTAGGTTCAGAGCCAGCCTCAGCAATTTAGCAAGACTCTGCTCCAAAATAAAAAATAAAAAGGGCTGAGGATGTTGCTCAGAGATAGAATGCTCCTGAGTTCAATCCCCAGTACCAAAACAAACAAACAAACAACCTCCACAAACTAAACAAAAACAAAAGACAATAATGCATTAAAAATGATCAGGGTAAGAACTCCATCTTTAAACAGTGAAATAATGTGTTGTTGATACAGCACATGGTGGAAACAAGGAAGTTAATTGGATGAACGGGAAGGCATTGTAGAAGAGGTGACCTAGCTGCATCCTGGACGCTGTACTGTGACTTGCTAGACTGGGCATCACAGGCATTGTGACATGTTAGGTCGAAAGAGGTCTGTAAGCAGAGGAACAAAGATGAACATGCACAGCCCATTTAGGGAAGGAAAACTTGTTTTGTAAAATTTTAGTAAAAGGTGAAATTAGGATGTCATGATAAGACTGGAGTAGGAGGCAAAGTTTGATGGTAAAAAATCCTTGCATACCATGCTAAGGATTTTTAGATTTGACCTTCCCTTTAACCCACTGATATGGAGTAGAAAGGAGTGAGATCCCAGACAGAGATGCCTGTTAGGGAAGCACAGCAGCAAGGCTGAGACTTTTGATTCTTCACTCCACTACTGCTGAATGTCATAGTTCAACCTCTGTGTGTTTCAATTTCCTAACCTTAAAAAAAGATCAATAATCATAAAATAATATCTACTGCATGGTTGTTATGAGAACTAAATGAATTATTATTTGTATACCCTTTGAATGGGATCTATGATATAGTAAGGTGCTCATAACCATTTGCTAAACACACACACACACACACACACACACACACACACACACGTATATTCTAGCATTCCAGGAGAGAGGGTCTGAGCCCAAATATTAGCACTGGAGATGGAAAAGGGGAGGTGGTGATGAGATACAATAAAGATATATATAAACACACACACATATATATTTTTTAAAGTTTATTAGTTGGTTGAATAGGAATGGCATCTCCTGAGAGAGAATTGAAACTCAGCAGAGCACAGTTTCACAGTTTGGCCATCTGGATGAATGGTCGTGAGGTTTCTGGGCCAGAGAATTCCTGTGTCAAATAGTGGCAGAGTTGGGGAGAGTGCTGGATATGCCACGTTGTTTCTCACCCACACTCCTTTATTTAGAAAGCATCATTTCTTGCCACACCCTCTGGAAAGAGTATTCCTTATACAGAGAGTGATCATCTTATTTATGATGTGAACTGGAACATGTCTGTGAGTGAAAATAGGAAGCTGTTTGTTAATAACCATGTACTAACTGGTACTTTTCAGAGCAAACTGGGGTATGTGGTCAGCTTTAATGCGAAGGACATGATCTTACCCATCTGTGGTTGACTGGATTGAGCAACCACCTACCCCATTTTAGTCAACAAGATCCTTTCTTCCTAGAATTTTGAATTAAAAAATTGGGAAATCCCTTAGTTAGTCAAAAAATACTGAGCATTAACTATATGCCAGGAAATTTCCCAAACAGTGTTGATATAGCAGAGAAAAATACAGAAAAGTCCTGCCTTATAGGAGTGTGTGTGTGTGTGTGTGTGTGTGTGTGTGTGTGTGTGTTACTAGGGATTAAACCCAAGGGCATTCTACCTCTGAGCTATACCTCCACCCTGTTTTGTTTATTTTGAAACAGGGTCTCACTAAGTTGCTGAGGGCTCATTAAGTTGCTAAGGCTGGCCTCAAACCTACAATCCTCCTGTCTCAGCCTCCCAAATACTATGATTACAGGTGTGTACCACCATGCCCCACTCTTATAGGACTTAAAAAAATTGAAGAAGAAAATGACTCAAGTACAGTAAGAAAGAAGAGTGGTAGAAAATAAGAACAGGCAGATAGTCAGGGTTCAGATGATAATTGATGACTGATCATTCAGAGATGGAACTGAATTTGATTCCTTGCTTTGACAGACATGCAGGTATTAGTAGATCTGCACACCTTTTGATTTGGGGATGAGCAGAGGACCATATTTGGCCAAAATGTGTGGTAAAGTCAAATGAGGTTCTTCTTTAGAAGTTTTCCTAACTAAATAAATAAATCTCTAAATAATCTCTCCTCTTCTACTGGATGCCTGGAGTTGTAGCAGCCATCTTGGGGTTGACAAGCCAGGCTAAGCATAAAATCAGGCATGACAGAGATGGCTGAGGAGAAAGTCAGAAGTAACAGGCTTCAGTGAGCTCATGAGGTGCTGAATGAACCAACCTACTACTACTTGTTCTGCTACTTCTTGTAACATAAGATTTTCTATAGAGGATAAACCAAATTGAATTTTTTTATTATAGCCAAAAAGCATCCTAAAATGAATATGGAAAAGCCACACAAGTGCAGTATAAACTTATCATATCACCACAAAGGCAAGAGTGAGCACAAGAGCCCGTGAGATGGGGCAGACAGGGAGAACACAGAGGTACCCACACTCCAAGGGAGGAGTCTGCTCCTCACAGGCCCTGTTGAGGCACCTGTGTGTCTGCCGAGAGGTAGTGAAGTTAAATATTCACACCTGGGTCAGAGATATTCACAGGACGACCATGAACATGTCTAGCCACATAAATCAATGAACCCATGAAGGTAGGATATGATACATGGAAAGAAAGGGATAGGAATAGCCTAGAATGCTGGAGCTTGGGGCATCATTGGAATGAACAGGATGGGTTGAGGGAACTAGAATAAGAATCTTCTGAGAAGGATTTTGTTTTCTAAAAACACATGCTGTGAGCTACTGGGGCGTTCTGGCCTGCTCCTGGCCACGGGGAAGCTTAGCATGTCAATTGCTGAGCAGAGGAAGGCGTCAATAAGAGATGCTGAGAAGAAAAACTCAAAAGGTAGCCGAAGACTCTTCCCCCTCAGTTCTCTCATTTAATGCAGAGGAATTTCTCATATTTTATGGGTTCTTATTCTAATTTGTCTTGCAAAGTCCTAGGGTGGGAAAGAGTCCTAGAATGAGCCTTGGAATCATGTTTCCCAGGCACTGAGCTCTTCAGCATCACAGAGAGCCACTTCTTGTTCATTCCTGGGTCCCCGTTCACAGCACCTGTGAGCAGCTCAAACCTCTCATTTCAAGAGTTGGTGCTGGGGCTATATTGGAAGAAGCTATATTTTTAAATCTCTTAGGAGCTAGCACTGAAAGTAATTGGCTCTTAGATTTCAGTAAAGCTTACTGGTTTGATCTATAAAAATATCTTTTCTACCCCTACCCCCACCCACTGCCTTATTTTCTCTTCATGTCGGGAAATGATTTTTCATTTTATTTCCTACTTTGTTCTGTGAAGGCCAGGAATGATTTCACAAATAGGACAGAGAAGAAAAATCTCTATATTTGTTTTCTTGCTGCTGCTTAAATATTGATCTTTAGAAATTTATGAAGGATTACCTGAGGCCTCCTAGGAAGTCAGACTCAATTCAAATTGTGGCTTTTCTGCTTTTGGCTTTGTATGAGTCATCAGGAATAAGTATTTTTGTTATTTTGATGATTATTTAAAAAAAAAACACTAACACTTTTCTCAGGGCTTAATTTACTGCTGTAGAGGATGTCACTGCTACTTACAAAGCTCCCCGGCAGTCATTGCTGTCTAGTAAGTGTTCTGCAGAAGTTCTGTGATAGTCACCTTTTCCAGTATGCTCAGCACATGTTTACTGCTATGATCCAGTCTCCATAACAAATTTACCAATGCCCAAGTTAATAGAAAACTCTTAAGTAATTACTCTTCCATAGTTGCTCTTAAAAGTATTGTGAAATCCTAGAAAACTTAGATAAGATACTCCTTTGTGATCATGTGCCCAGAGGGCGGTTTGCTCCTATAAGGAAGGCTATACTTCTAAGAAAAATTCCAAATTAGTAACTTCAGGTTGCTCTATGGAATAAAATAAGACTTACAACAGCTTCCTCCTTTGTGTGTGTGTGTGTGTGTGTGTGTGTGTGTGTGTGTGTGTGTTGCTGTTGATATTAAATGCTATTGTTGGATGTGGTTCTCATTTTTTATGATGCACACAAAACTGATGGTGATTCAAAGCAATATTGCTTTTTCTTAAAAGAAAGCATTAAAAATGAGAAAATGTCTTAAAGTACACAAAGGGGGGTGGTTGCTGGAAAGTTGAAGGCATTCAAAGGGTTGTGAGAAATTAGAGGTAGGTTGGAAATGCCACTGATCCTGCAATCCCAGTACCATGGACAGAAGCCTACCCTAAGCAAAGGAGTATTGGCTGTGTTAGCTTTCCATTGCTGTGACCAAAATACCTGACAAGAGCAACTTAGAGGAGGAAAGACTTACTTAGTCTGTTTCAGAGGTTTTAGTTCATGGTTGGCAGGCTCCATTTCTCTGGGCCTGAAATGAGGCAGAACATCACGGTGGAAAGTAATCGTGGAGGAAAGCTGTCCCCCTCCAAATCTTGCTGTGCTGGGACCATGCTTACAACATGAGACTTTGGGGGACCTTCCAGATTACAACCATAATACTGACAAAGAGCAAATTTGCAAAATTGACAAATAGGAAAATCAAAATAGGTTAATTTAAGTTTCCAAACAAACAAGTTCAGTGTTCAAGAGACATTTCTCTGAATAACGAAGGGGAGAAACCTTCCTTTTCAGATAATGAGATGACAATATTGATGCTGTATAATTTGGAGTATGGATCTTCTTTCTGGTAGAAAATTTCTAATGAATAGTCTGCAGTTATGCCTTATATCTATGTAATGAACAAATGCTTCTCTATGATGTAAGGACATAGTTGATCTGGGAGGCAGCAGAACTGGTGCTGGAGGAAGTTGCATTTGATGGGCGGCTGATTCGATAAATTAGTTGGATTTTCAGTTTCATAATGGCTTCATTTCTACTTATTCATATACTTTGCAGTGAGTAGAAATTAAAATCAGCCCCATCATATACCTTGAAAATGAGAAAATTTATACACAATAATTTTACTATTTTCTTTGATATTCATAAAGTATTAATTATATGAAACAAAAATATTTTTAAAACCAAGAAGGAATCACCATTACTCACTGTTTAATTTGTTTTAAGATGTTTCTTTTGTATAAAGAATATTCTCTCTCCCTCCCCATGTACTTGTACTATGAGAATTCTGTTAAAGATAAAAAATACTATAATAATAATGTTATTTTTAAAAGCACTCTCAAGAGCCAGGCATGGTGGCGCATGCAGTACTTGGGAAGCTGAGACCAGAGGATCCGGATTTGCGGCCAGCCTCAGCTACTTTGTTAGGCCCTTTGCACCTTAGTGAAACCCTATTTCAAAATAAAAAATAAAAAATAGGGCTGGGGGTATAGCTCGGAGGTAGAATGCCCCTGGGTTCAATCCCCGGTAACACACACACACACACACACACACACACACACACACACAAAAGCACTCTCAATGTATGGTTTTAGCTATTCTGAATTTTCAATGACTGTATGACTTTAGAAAAAAATTCCCACAGGCCAAATAATAATTTCATTAGGTCCCATAATAATTTTTTCTTTGGGGGAAGAGTACAATAGTTTTAAAACCAATGTGGAACTTTCTGTAACTTTGGATATAAACATAGTTTTTAAAACAAAATATTTAAAAAGCAAGAACAAGAATTCAAGAACGAGCCACTGCAGATATAAGAAGTTCGGGTTTTAAACTTAAAGGAAGAATGCAATGGTAGGTGACTTCTTGCATTTTGATTTATAGGTTTCTTTCCAAAAAATGCTATCATTGTGTTTTTTTTTTAAAAATCTCATTTTATTTTTAAGTCTTAGGGTGAAGCTGTATTCAACTGGAAATCAGAACCCCTAGGTTTTAATTTTAGTTAATAAGAAGCACATTTGACCTCCAGGTTCTTTGGTTTGTTTCATAGGGATGGTGATTGCTCCACATTTCCCAGGAAAGGAACATGACGAGAATAAAATGAGATAACTTGTTAAGTCCTGGGAAAGATCTCTATAAAGTCAAGTATTGCAGTTACTGATGGGTCCCTTCTCTGGAGGCTGCCACCCTAGATTGTTTGCCAGCTCAGCCTTAAAAATGTCAGGCATCACAGAAAAGGAAACCTATAAATGAGAAAGTTGGCTGCAGTCAGTCCCAGCGGCCCTTCTAGCACAGGTGCTGTGGGGACTCGCGGTTTAATCAGTTAAGCCTCTGTCAGGAAAGTCAGCTACCCTCCTACTGCATCCGCTGGTGTCACGGAGGTCTTGAGCATCAAGCCAACACCTCCTGCTGAGCAGCAAAACATTTGTGCCACCTGCCATCCTGGGAAAAGCAGTCCTGCTTCTGGAGAGGGTAATCAATGGGGAGGGAGCCCAGTCACTTCTGCCATCTAGCCCTTATTCCACCTGGGAGTAGAGGCGACAACTATTGAGCCATCAGAAGGAAAATCTTTACTAGTCCTGCAGAGCTTCGGGTACATAGAATAATCTGCAACACTACAATTTTAGGAAGGATGCTGTTATTTGGCCAATCGGAAGATGGGACCCTAGTTTGTATTTTATATTAGCTCTCTCAGGTTGCCTGGCATTTGTTCTCTCACGTATCCAACCAACACTCATCGCCTGTGGTGTTTCAGGGACCGTTTCAGGCCATGTGGGGAATTGGAATTGAATCAGAAATAGCCACTTGCTCTCCAGTTGACTGGGCTTCACTATCCAGCAAGAAGAGAGAAGATAAATGTGATATAAAATCATTACAGTACAAGATAGATTTGTCTATTTGCATATACATATGAAAATGGATTAAAGCTTGGGGTTGTTTTTAATTTTATAACTTCTCAGGGTACTAGAAGGGGTGAAGAGAAGGGCCTGTGAATTGAGATCCAGTAATGACTAAGGGTATAGCAGTTACGATTTTTATTTTAAAAGACCTTTTGTTTTTCCAGCACTGGGAATTGAACCAAGGGCTTTGTGCATGCTAGGCAATTGCTCTACCACTAAGCTACATCTCCAGCCCAGGACTTTCCAAAAATGTAATGATACACAGGCACTGTTGCATGATCTGAGATACTGTGATGACCAGACAAACATTCCTTCATGAAGCTTTTGTGCCAAGTAGGCATGAGCAGTGAATGGGTCTGGAGAGGCAACAGCAAGGAGCCAGCATGCTTCCCCGCCTTCTAGGAGAGGCAGATCCTGGTTCTTGAAGCATCCTAGTTTGCTCCAGGGTGGGTGTGAACATAGAAGTCTGAGAAAGGAGACTGTGATCCTCTAAATGACATTGCTTAAGAAAAGTGAGATAGGATGGGGGAGTTTGGGAGAAAGAGAGAAACTGGTAAATATGGGTGCTATGATGAGTAAGAAGTGGGGACCAAGGACATCTGTTTGCAGTGTAGGAGAAAAGAAAAATTTTAGGATACAAGCAGTTCGCTGAAGTGTCTCTCCTGTGAAATCATCAGTAAATAGTAAACTACCCACTGATTCTTTGGAGAGGTTCTGTTATTTATGGTGGTCCAGAGAGGGGCTGAATTTTGTAAGCACATTGGCACAGTCGGAAATGGAGAGTAATATGGGATTGTGGCACATGATGCTGATGTTTCTTTAAGGGGCAAATGGAAAATAGAGATGGGAGGAGAGAGAGAAAGACACACACACACACACACACACACACACACAGAGAGAGAGAGAGAGAGAGAGAGAAAGAGAGAGAGAGAGAGAGAGAGAGAGAGAGAGAGAGAGAGAGCTCAAGTGAGCATGCATGAAGCCCTTGGGGTGGTACCACACCTTTCATTTTTACCCTCTTCTGATACCTATTAACGGAAAAATTCACCTAGTCAGAGGAAATGACTAACTTTCTGGTGTGCTCAGAATTGCTATGCTATCCTATTCCCCCATGAGTTTTGAGATGCTAGTTGGCCAATCATCAATGTATGATAACTTGTTGGGTATTAGGAGGGTGGCCCTGTAAGAAGCTGGTTGCCTTGCCCTAGGAAGCTCAACTCAGACCCTGGCAGAGAGCTCACAACTAGTGGCCAAGCCTGAGTGCAAATCTTGAAGCTGCCATGCTTGTATCTATGAGGCCACTGGCCAGTCAGTTAATGTGTGTGGTTTGGTTTCCTCACCTCTAACATGGGGACAGCAGCACAATTCCACAAGGATATTTAAGAAATTCAAGGTGACAATATTTGGTGCCTGAGGCAAAGTGAGTATTCAGTCGATGTGGTTTTCTTTCCCTTTCTAAAACAAATTACCATATGACTTTGAATCTTTTTTGCCCTCGGTGTTAGTCAGCTTTTTTGTCACTGTGACCAAATGCCTGATAAAAACAATTGAGAGGAAGAAAGCTTTATTTGACTCATGGTTTCAGAGGTTCAATCGATGGCCCTCTGGCTCCAAGACAGAAACATCATAGCAGCAGGGCGTGACAGAGGAAAGCTGCTCAGCTCATAGCAGGTAGGAAGCTGGATGGGGCAGGACAGGGACAAACAGGACCCCTAAGGCCACACCCCTGTGACCCGCTTCCAGCAGCCAGGCCCACTGGGGACCAGGCTGTCAACACAGGAGCTTTTGGGGAAACATTCCAGATTGAAACCTTAACATTCTCTTAGTGTAACATGCAGTAATAAAATCACAATTTTGGTTCTGTTCTACTTTTCTTCTAGGGCTCAAGTTCCATATCTGTAGAATAAAGTAATTCCTCAAAATCAGTTAGATGTCATGTTATTTGATAATAAGATTTTTTTCAGAATTTTTTTGAGTGCTGGCTATGCCAGGCACTAGGTGTTTTCCATATATATATATATATATATATATATATATATATATATATATATAATTTTTACTTATTTAAAAAGTGTTTTATTTCCAAAAAACCCAAAAACTATGTGGTAGGTAATATTATTATCACTGTGCAGATGAGGAAATTGTACAGATGAGGAAATTGAGACACAGAGAAAGTAGAAAATTTGCCAATGTCACACAGATAGTAGCAAAATTGGAACTGATCTCAGAAAGCCTGATACAGACTCCAGCTCTTTATTACCAACTGAGTGTACTATATCACATCCCTATGAGGAGAAAAAGAAGTAAGCATACCTGTAACTATTTTTTTCCAAAGTTATGCTGCCTCCTGCCTCCTCCCTATATTTGACAAGTGAGCTAGTTATTTAACATCAAGTGGACACCTGGCTAGAACCAGGTCCCATTTCTTCAACCTACTGTATGGAAAGTCATTTTCCTCCTCATGATTTGGTGTGCATGATTTAAAGTGCAGCATCAGTAGCACCTGGGAGCTCATGAGAATACAGAATCCTGGTCATTCTCCATAAATACTGAGTCACAAATATCATTTTAAGATTCCAATATGATTTCTGCAAGCATGACGTGTGAGAGGCATTGCTTTCACTTCTGTGGATGGCAGTGCCCTCACCTGTGTATCAAGCATCTTTGACGCGGGACTTCACAGCTCCATCCTGGGGTTAATATATGTCCACATTCCCAGATGTGACTCATACTTTCTGTGCCTGATGAATTTATGCATTCTCTTCCATCTACATCTATTCATAAAATACTGTTTGAAGACCTAGAAAAGTGAAGCTATTTTTAATTGGTGCATTATAACTATCCATTGTAGTGAAATTCAAAGTGATACATTCATAGGTGCAAAAAACATCTCTTTACAAAGCATAGAAAACAATTGTAAATCCTTTGTATTTTGCTAAATGGAGAAGTTTAGGCTACCTCTTTAACTGATTGCAATTTGCATGAATTTTTTAAAAGTAGATCGATCAATCCATTTTTCATACTCTTTGCTTTTGTAGTTAAACACAGTCAAGATTAATGTGGCTTTAGTTAGCAGGTACCTCCTTCTTTCAAGGAAGTACATAAATGACCTTTTTATATTTACATTTCTCACAATACCTAGGAAGGTTCCCTTTATTTTTTTATTCTTTCAATATTATTGTGTTGCTTTTCTTTGATCTGTGTATTAGCTTCCAATGGGCAATTCTGAAAAAGAGAAGAAAACTATGATAATCTAATGTGCGTGTTTTAGTTAAACAAAATGAAGTGAGCTAAAATATTTTCTTCAATGTCTTTCTATCTTGCCATGAAAAACTGGAAAGGCTTTGATTAGCAACTGCTCAGAGCAAATTTCTGCTAAACTATTAGATAGGCATAGGTTGGTTGTTGAGTGATATGTGCTGGGGGAGCTGGGTGCATGATCTCCTATGATTTCTGTTTTTGATCTATCAATTGTGCAATAGATGATGATGATGATGATGATGATGAAGATAGATAGATAGATAGATAGATAGATAGATAGATAGATAGATAGAGATAGCTGATAGATAGATGACCAAGGACCTCTACTGGAGATAACTGATGTTTTCTGCCAATGCCACTAAAGCAACTCTATTATCCGGTCATGATTATTCATAGTGCCTTCAGCCTTGCAGACTCTGAGACACAGGGGATGTGCCTGTCCATAGTCAGGAACTTTTGTTGACCACAACAGACCTGGATTTCTGACAGCAGAAGCTGTGATAACACACTGACCTCATTTTATCTTCATTTTGCAGAGGAAATACATCTCTACATTTGGGTACCACATTCTTTGTATATTTCAGTGTGTGATTTTTTTAAGAAGTTGTCACTGTCTAATTTAATACATGCTATAATTATCATAAGTAAATACATAAAGAGAAGAGTCAAAATTCTCTCATCCAATATTTAAGAGCCAGTGGTGTAAGCAGTTTTATAAAATGAAATCCCTTGGTATTTTCAAAGGGTTTTGCAGCTCCTTCATGACTCTGATGTTGCCTGTGAATAGGAAGCATGTTACTAATCGATGTTTTCAGGGTAGTGCTTGTCACCCCCAGCAAGCCCATCTCAAATGAATGAACCACAGACTCAGTCATCTTTTCCTTCTTCTTTTCAGTAAGTGAGAGGACAGGATGTTTCTGCCAATGTTCTGCAAATCATCTGTAGACAGTTGTAGTGTTGGAAAAATGACTCTGTAGACTCCAAACTCCTCCTCAAATGTAGGCTGTTTATTCTTAGACCTTCTCCAGTCCCTATTTAGAAAAATATTTGGGATGATACTAGAAATGATCTCTTATAATTTTGATTATTTTTACCTAAGTTGTATAATTTATGATTCTAATTTTTTTTTGGTTTGTTTTTGCGGTACTGGATTGAACACAGGGGCATTCTACCTCCGAGCTACACCCCAGTCCTATTTTTTTTATTCTTTATTTTGAAACTGAGTCTCACTAAGTTGCCAAGGGCCTCACTAAGTAGCTGAGGCTGGCCGTGAACCCGGATCCTCCGGTCTCAGCCTCCCAAGAACTGGGATTACAAGCGTGTGCCACCACGCCTGGCATGATTCTAATTTTTTAATTCCCCATCCCTTTCGCAAATATCTTATTACATCATGGTAGAATCAAAGGATTCAAAAGAACTTCAAAATACTGACAAAACATGGGCAGACTGTTTAGACCTTCATCCTTCCAGGATGATACATTCAGTAAACAGGAGAGGATAACACACTATTTATTATATTTGTTGTTTTATCCCCATGATCGAATAGCATGGAATGATGGAGATGGTCTTCAGATCCCGCTTAAGTATTTTGCAAACTCTAAGTTTCCTCTAACTGTAAATTTAAAGGTAGAATTATGCTATGCAGTATATTAATTTAAATTTACCCTTTTCCAGTACTCTGGATTGAACCCAGGGGCATTCTACCTCTGAGTTACATCCTCCTGCCACCCCCCTGCCCTTTTTATTGTTTATTTGTTTTGGTACTGGGGATTGCACCCTGGGGCATTCTATCTCCAAGCTGCACCCCAACCTTTTATTTTTTGTTTCAAAACAGAGTCTCACTAGGTTGCTGAGAATCTTGCTACAGTGCTGAGGCTGTCCTCAAACCTGTAATCCTCCTGTCTCAGCCTCCCAAGTACTGGGATTATAGGTGTGGGCCACCCAACATGGCTTGTTTTATTGTTTATTTTGAAATAGGGTCTCACTAAGTTGCTGAGGGTCTTGCTAAGTTGCTGAGGATGGCCTCAAACCTGCGATCCTCCTGTCTGAGCCTCCCAAGTATTGGAATTACAGACATGCACCACCACACCCAGCTTAAATTTACTTATCTATTTATGTATTTCTAGAAATGTTGCAAAAGTCAGATCGTACCTTATTTATTTTGCAAATACTATGTAGATATTCAGAAGTAGATGTATGGTCTCCCTGAGAACCTTGGCCCAGAACTACAACTCTGGCCTCCCTAGGGATTGTTCTAGCCACCACCTTGTGTTGTTTCTGTGACTGCTTTTTAGGCTTCTGGTGAATATTTAAAATTCCTTCCCACAGCCGTTCTTCTCCCAGTGTGCAGTCAAGCATGTCATCTGTGCCTGGCAGAATGAGCACACAGGAGCAGGGCTTTGGGAGCCCAGGAACCTCTGCACTTCTTTCTCAAGAACACTTGATGTGGAATCTGGAGACTGCATTCCTGGCGGAGGAAACAGCAACCTTTCCCCCATAATTAATTTCTGTAAGCTGTAGTTCATTAGTGAGAAGAATGACAGCCTGGAGACACCGATGCTGGTTTGTGTGCGACGCCAAATCTCTATCACCTTATTTAAAGGTGGAATTGGCCATTAGTGGTAATAATAATTTGAGCATCCTCTCATGCCAGCAGCAGGGCAGCCACCTTAAAATAATTCCGATTGTGAGAAAACTAAGCAATTTAAAGGCAGCTCATGTTCTCTCCAAGTTTTTCATGACTGCTACTGGGAATACTTGATAATTTATGAAGGCTTATACCATCAAATTAATTACATTTCCGGATGCCACATGTCCTTTCTTTTTTTTTTAATACCAGCTAGCTCTGAATTATAAGTAACAACACTGTAGCTATTCATTCCCCCAGTTTATGGAAAATAATAGTTGAATAATCTTATAAATGCCATTATTCCAGGCACAGTCAGTTAAAGATGTGTCAGCAATTTTTTACTTCTCATCCTATGTGTATTTTTGGTTAAAAATTAGAAGACAGTATTCCAGCTGGGAAACAATTTTTTCAATAAAGTGTGAAAAAAACATTGTTAGTCTTTTTTTACTAATTCGAGAAGGAAAAAAGAGCATAAGTTTCTGGAGTATTTGAGTTTCTAGTATATAGGAATATAAATTAGAGTTGAACAGCCCTGGGATGTCAAATGTGTTAGTTCATAGTCAAAAGTTGAAAGAAATGTTAGTGTACCAGGGTGAGGCCACTTCAGATAAAAATCCAAATTATGGCCAGGCATGGTGGTGCACATTTGTAATCCTAGTACTTGGGAGGCTGAGACAGGAGGATCACAAGTTCGCTGCCAGCCTCAACACCTTAGTGAGGCCCTCTGCAACTTAGTGAGACCCTGTTTCAAAATAAAAGTATAAAATTGGGCTTGGGAGTATAGCTCGGAGCTAGAATGCCCCTGGGTTCCATCCCCAGTTACACACACACACACACACACACACACACACAAATCCAAATTATGGCAAATAGAGCCCATTGTCTTGGGACTGCTTCTCCACTAACTCTGGTCTTTCTTTTTCTATATAGATTGCCACACCAC
>PVJS01005264.1:0-64924 GCA_004027185.1 Glis glis
CCCGGGCCCCGAGGAGGCCGCCGCGAACCCGGGGCCGCGCGGCGGCGCGGAGGACGAGCCCGGCAGCCCCCGCGCGCTGAGGGCGCGGCTGGAGCAGCTGGAGGCCATGTACCGCCGGGCGCTGCTGCAGCTGCAGCTCGAGCAGCAGGGCCCGCGGCGCGGGGACCCGGCGGAGCCGCCGCGGCGGGAGCGCGGCCCGGACCCGGCGCCCCCGGGGCCCTGGCTGTAGCCCGCGCCCGCCACTGCCGGCCGCCCGGAGCCGCGTGGAGCCGCGGGGAGCCGCCCGGAGCCGCCCGGAGCCGCGTGGAGCCGCCGGCCTGCGGCGTCTGGCTGCGGAGGCCCGCGGAGGGCGAGACGCCGGGCCCCGCCTGCGAGCGCCGCCCAGGCCCGAGCTTGGAGCTGTGAGGACCTGCGCAGTCTTGCTTCCCTGTTTCGATTCCTTGACGTTGAATAGTGCATTTCAGATTGGTTCAGTGTGTTGTTCACGCTCCAAACCGCCAAGGCCTCCAGCTGTTGAGTTTTATATGTGGCCTGCGTTTTAAGTATTTGTTTTTACAAGTTGATATTGATTGGCACTCCTATGAAATACTTTTTTATATAAAGATATTTATAACTTAGGAACTCATGTCTGCCTCTGACTCCACTCCGCCTACATCTAATGTATACAGATTTGTTCGCCCCCCAGAGAATTTTTAAGTATCTGCCTATAGGTGATCCTTTGAACTGGTAAATAAAAGTGGTGTTTTAAAAATAATATAAAGGCTTCTCATGACCATTATTTGACGTTTGTTAAATTTTTATACTTTTAAGACATGTATATATATTTTAATATCTGGCTTCGGTTATCCTTTGTAAACCGTCACTTTCTTTTTGCTTTATGTAACTGATTTAAAAACTAAAGATTAGTTCAAACATTGTTTCATTATTACATTTTAGGGTAACATTAGAGCTTAATCAGTGCAGTGATAATTTGCCTTATTTTGACTAACAACTTCTAAGAAATTATAAATTACTTGTATATCAAAAGTGCCCAAAGGGAATAATTTAACTTTCAATTGTAATTTTAGTGGCAGGAAGAAATTGTGATTTATTTTAATAACGAATGTTCTAAAATCACTTTTATTGTGTTTTATTATCTAATAACACTTTTGTAACTAAGTACTGAAGAGGATACCATTGTGTCTGATAACAAATTGTGGAGGCAGAAAGATGTGAAATCTTTCCTCACTCATTTTAAGGGTCCTGACCAACACTCTTACAACAAAAGACTGATTAGCAAGAAAAAAGCACAGCAGATTTATGTAATCAAAGTTTTACATGCAACCAGAGCCTTCAGAAATTAAGACTTGACCCAGGGACAATTATGTTTATGGCTAGATTGGATGAATGGATAGCTGTGTAAAAATGTAATTGGACAAAAAGTGTGTGGCCTAATGGTGATACACTGAAGGAAACAGCAAGGGCTGTCTGGTTTCTTCTTCACCTCTGTGTGATATTCCTTCCTCAGGCTATAGGGCAGGATCTCTTCTAGAATAATGGTCTTACAACCTAATATCAGACAAAGTAGGTCAGGGAATTTCTTTATGGCCTGCCTGCTCTTAAATAGAAAGGCATGTGAAGGTTGGAAAAATACTTTTTATGTTTTATGGTTGTCTTTTAGAAAGGGGTTTTGATTTCTCTGAACCAACTTGGGGAAAAGGAAATTCTAATTTCTGTAGCCTGCCTGGAGGAGAGAAGTAATCCAGAAAGGGAAGAGGAAGAAAGAGACTTCACTTCTGAGGCTCTTCCAGGATCCTTCCCTTCAAAGTATTCAGCGTAACAAAGCACCATACTTTGGACTTTTGTTTTCTGAGCCCTCAAGACAGATTTAAGAGCCTGTTTAAGTGATGGAAAGGAAGTGCTACAGAGGAAAAAATAAAATGATGAGTAGAATTGTTAGGAAAATAAAATGTGCCATGTATTATGGCATATTCCAAAAGTTACAAAGTTTATTATAATGCAAATAGTTACTACAAACCTATGTGCCAGGGAAACTAGTTTTGTGATTCTCCCAGTTTGAAGTTCTGAAAGCACTTTCCACTTTGTTTATAGGTAGTTGATACTAAGTTGTGAATATTTAAATTTTTCCTTATGGCCAAAATACATGAGAAGAAATCTGATGAGAAAGGGTAGGCATATAAAAGTTATTACTATTCCTCTTTTCTTCATTTTCTAGCAGAGAAAGAAAATAGTTTTAGGAGACAGAAAACATTTTACTATACTTTATAACTTTAGGTTTAAATTAGTTAACTTTGTGTGTGTGTGTGTGTGTGTGTGTGTGTGTGTGTGTGTGTGTTACTGGGGATTGAACCCAGGGACATTGTACCTCTGAGCTATATCCCCAGCCAACCCTATTTTATTTTTATTTTGAAACAGAGTCTCACCAGGTTGCTGATAGTCTCACTACTTGCTGAGACTGACCTGGAATCTGTGATCATCCTGTCTCAGCTTCCTAAGCACTGGGATTATAGATGTGTACCGCCACATCCAGCTAACTTAGTTAATCTTTCTAAGCCTTAGTTTTCTCATAAGTAAAATGAACATAGCATCGACCTGAAAATGGAAAAACTTTACTGAGATAATGTAAGTAAAATGTCTGTGTCAAAGTAAGTGCTTAATCAGAGTTGCAATACAAAGCATGAAAATCATAAATGCATATTTTAATTAAGACTTGCTTTCTGGATTTTAGACAGATGTAAATTTTGAATGAGTTGACATTTTTTCACTCCTTTTAAACAAATAGGGGAAATAAAACCTTTCATAATAAGGAAATAATTCAATGTAATGTTTAAAAATACTTTCCAAGTATTGCAAACTTAGGAATATTCAACAATCAAACATAATATTTGGCTATATAGTTCTTAATCATTTTTTTGTCTTAAAATTGTATGCAATGTAAGTATGAATAAATTCTAAATTTGTTAAATTTACTGGTCAAGAAATTTTGTAAAATAATGATGTGCACACACATGCACATACACAGATTACTTTTGAGTATAATTCCCAAAAGCCATTAAAAATTATGAAACAAAATGCCCTAGAAGATGGGTCAAGGCTAATGTGTATTTCAAATTTGATGACTTTCCCTCCTAATAACTGATAAATTAATATGAAAGGTATTTTGTTATACTAATATATGTAGTTGTCTAACAAATGGGTAAATTTGACATTAGAAAAGTTGATCTAGGGCCTAGTTTGATCTAAAATAAAACTGCAGTGTTCATTTGGTTTACAATTTATAGAAATAAACAACAAAAATATGTGTTTCCTTAGCATACAAATTCAGTGAGGAGAGTGGCATTTTAATAGTATTTTTATAGCTCTTATAAAAATATGCTTTATCTTTTTCTCTATGAAAATTAGGATATGAATCAAAGCAATATGAAATGTGTACCTATTAGTTCATAAAACAAGTTGTTCTTGCTAAACTTTTTTTTTTTGGTGGTACAGGGGATTGAACCCAGGGGCATCCTACCTCCGGGCTATACCCCCAGCCCCATTTTTTATTCTTTATTTTGAAACAGGGTCTCACTAAGTTGTGGAGGGCCTCACTAAGTAGCTGAGGCTAGCTGCGAACCCAGATCCTCCAGTCTCAGCCTCCCAAGTACTAGGATTACAAGTGTGTGCCACCACGCCCGGCTTCTTGCTAAACTTCTTGAATATTATAAATACTGAAAGAATACTCAAGAGCATTTTATCTTCTTGAAATATTCTTAGAGTTTTGCCAATTTGTGGGTATTGCCATAATAAAACTAATACTGAAATTTTAATAGATTAATAATATATTCTAAAAGTATTAGCAGCGTTATCTTGACTCCAGTACCAAAAGACCATTTTCTATTTTGCTAAAGGGAAAAGATTTTTACTGAAAATGTGTCACAAAATGTTTAGAAAATCTTCACGATTGGCAAAATTTATTTATATTCCTATTTAGTGATGAATTAATGAACTATGAATTCTGTTTTTCTACTATGTTTACTTTTCATGTACCAATATTATCTGATTATAGATAGTATACAGCTGTATTGATGCAATGAAAATATTAAAGATCAAGAGAAACACTTCGATTATACCCACTTCTTACTATAAGGATTAATCATACTTATTTTCAATTTAAAAAAAAATTTTTTTTTTTGCGGTACTGGGGATTGAACCCAAGGGCATTGTAACTCTTTGCTACACAACTATTCCTTTTTTTTTCTCTTTATTTTGAAATGGTCTCACTAACTTGTGTAGGGAGGGCCTCACTAAGTAACTGAGGCTTGCTGGGTTGGGAACCTGTGATCCTCCTGCCTCAGCCTCCCACTGGGATTACAAGTGTGCACTACCACACCAGGCTCAAATTTAAAATTTTAGTGTTTAAGATTAGTATATCTCAACAATCAAGATCAAATTACATTGTGTTTAACCCATAGCAGATATTGCTTATTATAAAGTTCATATTCAGAATCTACTTAATTGCTAGTATAGTATCTATAGTTTAGATGTGGTCTGTCCCTAAAGTTTCAGCTGCTGTGAAAATTTTCAAGAATGGCTGATGAAAGTGAATGTGAATGCTCAAGAACTAAAATAGTAATAATGAGTAATAATAGTAATAATAGTAAGGGTTCTGTAAGAACCCTTTAGCTCTAAAAACTAAACATTTGGCTTGTGAGTTAATTGTACAATGTATTGGTCTAACCCTAAACAGAATTTGAATTTTACTTTGTAATCCCAGTACTTTGGGAGGCGAAGACCGGAAGATCTGGGTTCGCGGCCAGCCTTCGCGGCCAGCCTCAGCTCTCTCTCTCTCTCTCTCTCTCTCTCTCCTTCTCTCTTTCTCTCTCTCTACTTAGTGAGGCCCTCTGCAACTTCGTGAAACCTGGTTTCAAAATAAAGGATAAAAAATAGGGCTGGGGGTGTAGCGCGGAGGCAGAACGCCCCTGGGTTCAATCCCGGTACCGTAAAAAAAAAAAAAGAATTTAAATTTTACTAAATACAATGATATAAAGAAGGCTTTGAGGTATACACTTGTCCTTTTAAACATGTAAACGCCTAGGAATGCTTGAATTCTTCAGAAAGTATAAAGACTTAAATATGCTGTATAGCTTATATTTCTTGTCTAGTATTTCTAGTATTATTTGTTGATTAAGTTTCTCTAAACATAATTTATTTATTTGTGGTAACTTTCACTGAGTTCCAAGATTAAATTTGGGTTTCAGGAATTCTTAGAGCTTTATTGCTGATATCAGAATACTATTATAAACCTATTATATTTATAATTTTAAAATATTACTTTAATTGTAATTATCACATATTAATATTGATACTAGTTTATATTTTGATCTATGTTCATCAAAATAATATGTTTAGGGAAAAGAAGGCAAATGTTTAGAAAAAGAACAGAACAGAAACACAAATAATTGAAGAAAAATGATTTATAACAGAAAGAAGGCAATAATATAGGACAACATAAGGCCTACTTTTCCTTTTTACTCACATCTTAAAAAGAGAGAGTTTTGGCCACTTTATTCCCTTAAATAGCTACTAATCCCTATCATGAGGTCTCCATCCCCATGAACTAATTACTTCTCAAAGGCCTTCCTGTTTTAGTCAGCTTTTTCCTCCCTGTGACAAAAATACCTGACAAGCACAACTTATAGAAAGTTTATTGCCTCACAGTTTTAGAGATTTCAGAGGTTTTAGTGCATGGTCAGCCAGCTCCAAAACGTAAACCACATGGCCAGGCATGGTGGAGGGGCTGGAACAGGGGAGTGGAGGAGGGGAGGGAAGGAACAGACAGAATCCCAAGGCCACGCCCTCAGGGATCCACCTACAGCAATGCCTTGCCTCCTACATGAAGGCATTACTTAACACATCACTTTTGGGAGACATTGTAAATCTAAACCATAACACTTCCTGATATCATTATATTGAAATTCAGGTTTCAACATGAATTTTGGGAGCATTAGAAACATTAACTCCATTGCATGGGGTGATATTGTGTAATGTATTAGATCTTATTTTTTCTATAAAATATATTTAGTGAAATGCTGCCTCAGTTTTCCCATTAAGTTGCCAACATGTATGCAATATATTTGCATTATCCTTATATGGCTAAGCTAAGAAAATAGTAGAATATGGCTCATCAATTGTCTGTGAAATTCTGTATTTCTATATCTTTAAATCTGCATCATAATTTAATTTGCTTGGTAGTGTCCAGAACTACCATTCCTATAGAGACTAAATACCTGTTACCACTAAATACAAGCATGTGTACACACACACACACACTTACATACACTGTGTAGGTTCCTCCACTGGCTAAAGCTATTGCTTGAGTATCATTCCAAATCAAGACCTTTCTAGATACCTCATTCCTTTTATTGGTTTGTGTTAGCTTTTGATCTTATACCAATGCTACATTAAAAACCTTTATACATATCTTATTCACATTTCTATAACTATATCTCTTTGTCATAAATTCATACAAGTGTATTTTTAGGTAAAAATGCATGTGCAGTATAAATTGCAAGACAATAGCAAATTGCCCTCGTAAAAATTTGTACCAATTATATTTCATCAAAAATCTTTGTGACTACCTGTTTTCTGATATTCTTGCCATATGATGTATTTTTATTTTTGTTCATATCTTAGATGAAAATGTAATCACATTGTATATTTTGTATTGCACATCTTCTATTACAACTGAGATTGAGCTAGGACTAACATTTAGAACTACTTTAGGAGTTGACATTCACATACATTTTACTTAAGAGCCATTTATATTTCCTTTAATGTGAATGGTTTTGGGGAGGGGGGAAGGGCGATAAACTATGCAAACATTTTATTTAAATCTGATGCTATTTTAATCTATAAATTTTCATGTAGTCAAAACTTCAGTCTCCTATGACTCATAGATTTTATATAGATATGTAAAATCTTTAAATGTCTGATTCATCCAAATTTATTTTGGTGTCAATTTTGGTATAGGGATTCACATTTATTCTTAACTCAAAGGGCTACCTGGTTCTCTAACCTCTTTTGCTAATTAATTCATTTTTTCCTTATGAAAATATAATACTACCCTATCATATTAATTTCTTGAGTGTATTTTTTTATTTCTTACCTTTCTGTTTTGTTCCATGAATCCTTCAATTTATTCATGAAGTTGCACCATATTGGCTAGTCAGTATAACTTTATAAAATATTTCCCCTTCAGTACATTTTATAACATTTTTCCTAATTTTGCATATTTTAGACAAATGCTTTATAATTAACTTGTCTAATTCTAAAACAAAATGTGTTCCTTTTAATCTGGATCCAGTTAAATTTAAAATTTAATTTAGAGAGAAATGACATTCATAGCAATGAATCAATCCATCTGAAAACAAACTTGGTCTCTTTATTTGTTCATGTAATTTTTTCTGTTTCTCATAAGGTTGTGAAATTTTCTTCATATGGATCTTGGACATGTTAATTACTTTGATGATTAAATATTCTGCCTTTTTGTTGCTAATACAAATGGTATCTTTTCTTCTCTTAGAGCTCTTACTGATTGAATATGGGAACGCCAGAGGAAAATATTTTAGTACATTTTATATTTATCCAAATTGCTGAATTTTTCATTATTTTAAACTGTTTTTAGTTGATTTTTAAAGTCACATCTTTTGCCTATAATGAAAATTTTTCATTTTTTCCCCAATTTTAGACATTTTTTCTGTTGTTCATATTGTTGTTACTGTTAAATCTCAGTACTTCCAGAAAAATATTAAATTACAGTGGTGAATAATAAGTAATTTGTTTCCGATGTTTTTGAATTTATAGGAATGCTTCTGTTTTTCTTTACTAAATATGTGGTTGAAGTTCAGTTTCTTAATTTTGTGGTTTTTATCTTGGCTATGGTTATACTTATTCCATAAACAGATTTTGTTTTTTCACCCTTTGTATAACATATCTGTTTAAACAGTAACGGAGTTATGTGTTTCTTTAAATTTTGGTAAATTTTACATATGGGACTTTGGGGATAGACTATATTTGGGGAGAGTAGATCTTTGAAATTTTGGCCTATTTATTTGCTAGAAACTGTCTTTTGTAGAGGAAGGATTATACTCCTTGGTTGGGAAAGGTTTTCCTTGTCGTTTCCCGAACATAGAGGGAAGCATATAGCCCCATTGCCTAGGCAGTTTCCATGTGATCATAAGAATGACAATATAGAGATAGAAGAAAACTTCTTAAAAACATCATTGCAGATCCAGTTGTCATGTCTGGAATCTCATTTCCAGTTATATTAGAAAGTGCAATTGCTTATTTAAGCCAGTTTGAATTAGGGAATTTTCTTAATAGGATTCAAAATGGAATCTTACATAATGATAATAATGAATAGTACAATGACACATCAAAATATGGGGATATGACAAACACAATATCCAAACACACACACACAAATATACACTCTGTGATTCAGTTTATATAGAAGTCATAAATACTTAAAACTTCTCTATGATATAAAAAGGATAGTAGATGTTCTTTGAATAGTCAAAGAAAAAAAGCACAAAAATGTTTTTCAAAATAAGTAGAAATGAGAAATGTCCTATTACAATATTTTAGTAATCATACAGTGTCTTTTGGTACAGGGTTGGATAAGAAGACCAAAGTAACCAAATGGAGAGTATAGACCCAGACCCAGATCTATATGAAAACTTGATTTGTAGAAAGTTTTTTTCTTTTGAGGTTTAGATGGACTTTTCAATGAAAGTACAATAAAGATAGGTTATACATAAAGGAGAAACTATAAAATTATTTTGCCCTTTACCTCATATCATATATATTTACATATAAACATATATGTTGTTTGTAGATTAAAGACTGAAATTTGAAAAATTTAGATGTGAGACTATAATGCACCAATAAAAGCACGTTTAAAAATTTTGAAAAATTTAAAATTCTAGAAAGTAACATGAGAGAATACATTTATGACTTATGATTATAAGACATTTCTTAAGCAAAATACCCAAAACTAAGAGGTTACTGATTTGACTAATTAAACCATTTTCTCAAAAAAACAGCACGAATTGGGTGGTATATACTAAGTAGAAAAAGATAGAACATATAAGATGGACAAAAAGCTATTATCTAGATATATTGAGAACTCCTGTAACTCAGTAAGGAAAAGAAAAGCTCTCTAGAACAGAAAAAATAAAAAAAAATACTTCAGAAGTCTTTATATTAGAGAAAAACTGAATAGCCAATGAACATATGGAAAGATTTTCAAATTAATAGTAATAAACTTAGATTCTCCATCTCGTTTGTTCCATAACTTAAATAGTCAGCATTTGTCAAACTACTGAAGCAAAAGTAAATAAATCTAGAAATCATTCTGAACATCTTCTCTAATGATCCTGTATCTAAATCGTTATCAAATTGTATATTTCTTGCCTCAAAAATGCTTGGTATAAAACTTTTCCTTTTTCTTCATTAGTCATTTTGGATCTAGATATTTTTAGGAACTTTGTGTTTCATTTCCAGTATGATGGAATTTGAAAAAGGCAAATTTATTTTAGTTCAGAGGATAAACTGACAAATAGCCTATAGACTAAAATCTTAAGAATCTTCAAAACAGAGTATACAAATATATTGGGGTGCAGATAAAAATATCAGATCTTTCATGTAAATTTTTATCTATCTCGTCCTTTTAAAAGTTACACTTTTTTGAGCTATACCACTCCTGGGTATCTTTCCAAAGGACTGAAATCAGAAAATTATAGTAATATATGCATATCCATGTTTATAGCAGCATAATTTATAATGGCCAAATTATGAGAACAACCTCAGTGTGCATCAACAGATGAAAGAATTACAAAATCATGGGATATACACAAAATGGAATTCTACTCAGCAATAAAGAAGAACAAAATAATGTCATTTGCAGAAAAATGGATGGACCTGGAGAACATTATGTTAAGTGAGATTAGCCAGTCACTAAAAGTGAAGAGTCATATGTTTTCTCTAATATGTGGAATCTAGGGAGTAATCAGGACACCAGAAGGACTTCAGATAGTGGAGGAGAAACCAGTGGAACCAGGGAGGTGGTCTAGGGAAGGTGGGGGGGAGAATCAATGAAGGAATCACTTCCATCTACATTATGTACATATGTGAGAATACCATTGTCAACCTCAATACACTGTTTGGGGAAGGAGGGGTAGAATAGGGAGGGAGCTGGAGGAAGGCCCACCAAATGCTGTGTGCATGTATGTCACTAACACTATGAACTGCATTATGATGTGAGACTATAATGTATGAATAAAAGTATAAAAATAAATAAAAGTTATACCTTTTCATGTATTCTAAAGTGTTCTTAGAATGGTAAATTATATGAAAAATTTTAGTATGTGTTTAAAATTATCTTATAGATCCTGGTAGAGAATAAAAGTTGAGTCAGAAAACTCAGTCATAGGGTTGTCACTTATGAGTTTTAGGCCTTAAGAATATTAATCTCTTTAATATATAATATTTCAAACATAAAAATTAAATAACAACTTATCCCAAGTGTATCACAAATAGTTTTTTATAAGTCAAATTAGATATTATATCTGAACTTGTACTTTATGTTTTAAAATAATGCCAAGGTAACAAAGTAATTTCTGAGGGATAATTTCTTCATGTTCATTAGCTTTTAGTACAAAAGTATTCATAATTAAAATTATTTTAGATTTTTTGTTTGATCTTACTGCTTCTTGAGGATGATAATTAACTTCTCATAATACTTTGCTTGGCCTTTTATAAATTTCAAGTGAGAACCCAGGACGTATTTGTACCTACCAAGCATAAGAGGAGTACCAAATTAACTTGTAAATCCCAAAGGTTGCATTACTGAATCTATGTGCTTCATAACATTTTCTGAGAAGAATAAAAGAACTTTTGTACTTTTAATAAGGCACATCAGTAATACTAATAATTCTAAGACTTGAAAATATCTGACTGTGAAGTTGATTATGTACTCAAGCAGAAAGCTATAATCAAAAAGGTTTCTGAATCCACTTTCTTTCACAATGATTTTTTCATATTATTGATGCAAATATTTTATTTCTTCAAAAATGCAAAATAATTTAATCTACTGATACTTTTAACTAAAAATAGATTTTCATATTTTTACTAATCAAATGTCTTTCTTGATAAAACAAATTCCTATGGATTATTCTTCTCAAACTGACTCATAGCATAAAAAATAATCAAATGAAAATAAAATGTCCAAGATATAATGACTAGATATCAAACCTGTGCTTCCCATTTCCATTTTGCATCCTTTCCATTCTATTCTATATTTATTATGTCACTGGTCTTCCTTGCTTTTTATGTTTCAGGGCAAGGCTGGCTTTTGATTGGATTTGAGATCAGAGAGAGGAAAGAGTGGTCGGTCTGGATTTCCTGAGCTCATTATATCTTTCTACTAAAGGTGATAGCTCCTTAGTCTCCTGATTCTAGATTCTGATAAAGCCTCCTTAGTCTCCTCAGTCTCCTGATTCTAGATTCTGATAAAGCCTCTGGCCCATACCATTTCCAGACAATTACTTGTGAAGCTCTCCTCTACAGCTGTTACTATCTTCAGGGTACTAATTTATATCTTCTAACCCTACTCAATTCTTTGTAAGTAGCCCTTTATTAAGCTATTTTAAAATTAATCTCTTTGGTTGGGCAATCTATTTCCTGTTGTAATCTTGATTATTCAATATACAGTGACTGCTTTACTCAATATTTATTCTTATTATACTTTATTTAATATATTTTTAAAATTCTATTGAACAAATGGACATGTCACAAAACTTGATCTTGTGCAATTCATCTAGTTTCATGTTTTCTCAATTTAACTAATTCCAAATATATATATTTATATATATTTCAAATATATATAGTTTACATATATGGTTTATATATAGTTTACATATATACCATTCAATAGATAATTATCATTTTAATAGCTCACTCATAAAATACCTAACCAGTAGTATTAAAATCTATGAGACCTTTATTCACTTAAAGTATTTAATATCCAATGAAGAGATACAGATATATAATATGAAATAGGAGACCAAGGTAACAATATTAACTCCCCAAACTAGGAAGAACAGCATTTACCAGAAGCATTATTTGAGATGATTTTTAAAAGGTAGGGAGAGGTTCAAGTGAATAGACCTAATGGGATGGTGATTCCATCCTAAGAGAACATGGGCAATAGGTATGAATAGATACATAGTATACACTTAAGGAATAAAAAGGTTGTAATATGACTGCAGCAAAAGGTGTATAGGATTTTATGTAAATTAGACAAGGTAGATGGGGTCAAATTTTCAAATAATAGATGGCCTTAAATTCAAAACCGAGGATTTAATTTTTCAGTGGAAATTAATTAATGTTCTTTGAGCAGGTGATTGATTTAGAATTTTACAGCAGATATAGAGGTCATGATTAGATACAGTTTTAAGATTACATGGACAGCAGATAATTTCAGGAAAAGAGAAAGAAGATGGAGGTAGGAATGCCAGGAAAGAAATTAGAGCAGTGGTTAAAAGATAATAGGGTCTGAACACATTCGAAACTCTTGGAGAAGGATGTGTCTCTTAATCCATTTTCTCTGAAAGCAGAGTCTGAAGCAAGAAAGTAGATAAAAACAACATAATCATCCGGAGGAACAGGCACAGTTAAAAGAGATAAAGATTGAAGAATGAATTAGAGAAATGCATATAATCAAAGACCAGATAAAGGCCAACTAAAGAGGTTGAAAAGAGTAGGCTAAAAATGTAAGGCAAAATCTCCAAGACTAATTCTTGAAGACCCAGAGAAGATAGATTTGATAAAAGAAGAAACAATTTAATACCCTAAAGAAGGAGGATGTGAGCCGGGCGTGGTGGCACACGCTTGTAATCCCAGTACTTGGGAGGAGGAGACCGGAGGATCTGGGTTTGCGGCCAGCCTCAGCTCCGTAGTGAGGCCTCTGCAACTTTGTGAGACCCGATTTCAAAATAAAGTATAAAAAAAAAATAGGGCCGGGGTGTAGCTCGGAGGTAGAATGCCCCTGGGTTCAATCCCCAGTTCCACAAAAAAAAAAAAAAAGAAGAAGGATGTGGTAGGATCTAAATAAAACAGTCATATTCTTTATCCATCCCAATGTTAATGATCTTTGTAAAGTAACTTTGCAACTCCACCTATGAAGAGATGGAATATATTTCTCTACTTCCTTTTGTTACTTGCATTGGTCAATGGAATGTGCTAGATATCTCAATGTACTCATTTTTGTCTAGAACTTCAGAGACTATGTACACTTCTACTTTTTATTTTATTTACTTTTATTTTTTAGAGTCCTGCTGGCAAACAGCTTGTCCTGTGAACAAACTTAGGTGGCTAGCATGCTGGATGAAAGAAATGTAAACTGATCACTCCTGTTGCCCCCACCAATTGTCAACTACCTATACTCAATTAGCCAGTTTTCATATAACCTGTCAACTGTTCACATGGAGACAAGCCCTGAAGAGATCATCTCAGTCAGGAGCTGATCAGCAGGACCAAACCCTGACAATGAAACTTGTGAGCAATAAGTAGTGGTTATTTTAAATATGATTTTTTGGGGTGGTTTATTAGGCAGTTATAGATAGTTGATACAGGGAGATGTCTTGGAAAGAGCAAGTTCAGTAAAGTGATATTAAGAGGCAAGTTCTTACAGTTTTTTTATATTTTTATTGGTGCATTGTAATTACACAGCATAATGAGGTTCAGAGTGGTAGAAACATAAATTATTAAGATATTACCAGGAATTAGGCAATTACTATTTTAAAATACATATCTATTTGAAGAGAAGAACACAGTTGGAAGGTTGCTAAAGATATTACTATATTGTACATACAAATGGATTTTTATTTTCTATATAAATGGATTCATCTTATGGAAAGTAAGATTGAATAGGTCAATGGAAGAGCAGAGGATTAGACTAGTTTGGTAATGGAATGCATTGGCTTCTTAAGGAGGGGAAGTGATGATAGTGATGAAAAATAAAGTTGAAGAAAGGTAGATTGAGTGAGCTCATATCTTTTGAATAAAGCAGGGAAATTATATGTTGAATTAAATTAGCTGATTTGCTGTCCTAAAAGTAAAGTTTCACACTTGATGGAAATGATTTAAAATGTAGTCAATTGGGGGATAAAGAAAAGGATAGCTGAATGATCTCAAGAGCCCAAAAGAATCTGGATATCAAGAACCACAACAACACCAAGAGTGGAAATCATATTAGGCATGAGGAGGAACAGCATGTGAGACAATCCTGAAAGACACTTTCAACTTGCACAAGACAGTTTTCATTTCTAAAGTTGGATTTCACTTAGTAGTCTTATTGGTAAGTCAGTTCTGATAATTTCTTTCTACTTGCTATAAATCTTGAATTGATTATTTTAGGATAAGTATAATTAATAATGTGATGTATGTACATACAGAGTTGAAGATTTCATAATTTGGGGTTTGTGGTGGCACATGTATTAGGTGGAGGAAAGAGACAAAGTGGAACCTCACACCAGGATTTGTGTTGATGGAGAAGTATGAGTATCAATAACAACTATTAAGGAAACGATTACCTCTGTTTTCACATCAGATGTCATGAAGTTGATCAGAAAGTCTTCATAGGACCATCGTTTAGAGATGGCAATCTCCATGTCTGCAGGATACTGATCAAAGACAGATGTTTGCAAAGGCAAGGGATGAGGTAAAGGTGTGTTTACAGAAGAGAATGCTGGATTTTTATGGCAGTTTCTTAGCATTTCCTCTGACCTAGAGTCAGAAAAATCAATTGTACTTAATGCCTTTACTAATAGCGTAGTAGTATCAACTCATACAATTGTTGAGAAAATCAAATGAGATAAGTGTACATCAAAGTTCATTGAAATCTAAAACCCCATACAAATGAAAAGGACTCGGTAAAGTGAAAGCAACTATATTTAAGATAACTTTTATTAAAATTGATTATTAAATGATATAAGGAATAAGCCTTATCATATTGCTTAAAAATAACTGATTCTGTCTCAAAATGATCCAAGCAATTAATCTAAAACCTTTCTCAAAGGAGATTTATTTAAAATGATACCCTGAGTGCTACATGTTATGAAGTTTATGGATATGTTCTTTTATTGTATGTATTTAACATTCACCAAACAAAACTAGATTCAATTACTTCTAACTCCACCAGCACTACATATCTTACCATTTCTATCATCCAGTGTTTATATGAACTATTTTTTCTTATCACTTTTTTGTGCCACCTGAAAAGTAAGTCCTTTATGATCAGGATTATTTGCTTTGTTGGCCTACATGGATATTGATGAAGCAAACAGACAGTTGACATAATTTTTGAATGTTAATATGGCCTTCTGTTGCCTTTATCAGGAAAAAAACAGCAAAGTTTACCCTCAGAGTTTGTATTCTAGCATTTATAGAGATCAGTTCTCAATGAATGTATATTTGTTGAGAGCCTGCTCTGACAGACACTGTGCTAAGTGCTAATTAATATCTCAAATATAACCTCTCACTACCTTGGAAAACTTATAAAAAATTAAAGGAAGATACAATGGTCCAAAAGTATGTGTCCTTCCAACATTCATATGTTAGAACTTAAACCCCAAGGTGGTGGTACAAACAGGTAGGGCCATTGGGTGGTAATTAGGCCAGGAGGGCTCTATTCTCATAATAAGATTAATGCCTTTATAAAAGAGGCTTCAGAGAGTTGCCTCTACCTCTCCTATCTCCTCTCCTTCTACCTTGCCTATCTCCTCTACCACAGGAGGACACAGTATCCATCCCTTCCACCTTCTCCACCAGGTAAGGATGGAGCATAGTAGAGTCAACTCATGCAATTGTTGAGAAAATCAAATGAGATAAGTGTACATCAAAGTTCATTGAAAATCTAATACCAATGAAAGGTAACTATATTTAAGATAACTTAAATATAGATGGATACAGTGTCCATCCCTTCCACATAGATATCTCCACCAATGAGGAGATATCTATGAGAGACCCTCACCAGACACTAAATCTTCTGGTACCTTGATCTTAGACTTCCCAGTTCCAGTAATGTGAAAAATACATGCCCATTATGTACAAATTACCTAGTCTGTGGTATTTTATTAGCACCAAGAATGGATGAAGACAAAAGATAAATGATAAAAACCTTTTTTTAAAGAAGTCAGTATAATTTATTGTTTTGTTTTAAAACTATTTCTTTTCAAGTTCTGCTTTAGATTTATTTGGAGAACAAAAAGAAATGAGATTTTACTGAGAGGTAATGGAATAAGAGCCTAGGCATGTGGTTGTTAGTCACTGTTTCTGAGCCTTTCTAGTTGACATGCACAAAACTCTTCTTCCCCCATTTCCTTCTCTTGATCTGTAGAACTTCATATAAATTCATTGAAGTTTAGAGATAATGTAAAAATAAAGATGCTCAAACTAAACTCTAATGGAAACAAATTACTTTTCTCTTCTTCAAAAAACCTCTTTTGAAGGGAAAGAGATTAAGTTTTCCTAGTGATGTATCTAATTGTTTGGCAATAATTTCTGGTCCTTCAAAAATAGGACTAATTATCATCATGGAGGCAGAGAAGCTTGGGTGGCAATTTGTAATTTTTAGCAGCTTTTTACTTGCAGCATTTTAAAGTTGTTGCAGCAGGAGGTAAAGTACAAAATCATGTTTGTATGAATAGAAGTTTTGAACGTGCAGTATTATGGAATTGCTTCAGTAGAATTCAGACAAAGTGAATGTATCTGTTCTCTGTTTATATTATTTAAGCTTCCTGCATATGTTTAATAATGGTAATGTAGGTCTTGCTACTTTTAATACCTTCTTAAATGTACTCATGTCTTAAACTGGTATTCACTTTCAGATACAGACTAATACTATACTGGTCAATATGTTGGTCACTAGCTAAAATCTGGTATTTTAGCAGTTGAAATAAGATAGTTTGAATAAAGATCTTCTTCAAGGGTGAAATTCATACTGGATTTAAAATGCTTAGTCAGAAAGAAGTAAATATCACATTAATTGTTTTGATATTAATCACATGTTAAAATGATAACCTTTTGGATATATTGGAGAAAATAAAATATATTAATGGAATTAATTTTTTGTTTCTTTTACTCTCTTAATGTGGTTACAAAAAGATTTGAAAGCACACATGTGGCTTGCCCTCTATTTCTGTTGAACAGAGTGCTGTCTAGTAAGTACAGGACACAGTGAGATTACTTCTCTCTCCTTTAGAGCACTATTTTTTTTTATTAATGGAGTTTTAGATCCAGTGATTTTTAAAAACCATATCACACAGCTTAGGTATGCCTTGAACTTCCCATCTCCTAAAACCATAAGCTCTGTTTTAGGAGAACTGCTGATAAGCAGCTCAACACTCTCCTGCAGTTTAATTTATATCTTATAATTTTATATAGTTCATGTTAAAATTAGATATAAAATATCCCCTAAAGAGCTCATTTATTAATAGTCAGGGTTGATATAATTGAGTCATGAAGGTTGTAATCCCAGCAGTGGATAAATCCATTGTAATGGGTTTACCTGGGTGGTGCCCTGCAGGCGGGTAGGGTGTGGCTGAAGGAGGTGGTCTCTGGGGATGTGGCCTTGGAGATTATATTTATTTCCTCCTCCCTCTGATCTCTCTCTTGCTTTTGGCCTCTATGATGTGAGCATAGTCCACGTGCTCTCCCTCTCTCTGCTTCCTGCCACCCTGCCCTGAGATCCACAGTCCCCGGCCTCACATGGATCGAACCCCAAACCGTAAGAAAATAAATCTTCTTTTCTCTAAGTTATATGGTCAGTCTTTTAGATTATAACTGTAAAAATGCTGACCAGAACACTCCACTTGCAAAAATATTTTCAAAGATTACCATAAATATAATTAAATTCAGCAGTTGAAATAAAGTCAGATAGGAACAAAACAAAATAAAAAAGAATAGATATTCTGAGATAAAATGTTTACTGTAATTGATTAGTCATTTAGCTCAAACTTTCTTATAAGCAGGGAATGACATAGCTATTGTCTTACTCTTATGGTAAAATAAACCCCAAATTTGGAATCACCCATTATTAGAAACTACACTTTTTTATATGATTACTTCCCAAATTTATGTATAGTGGTGGGAGGGAAGTGGTAGAGAAATCCCTGTGAAGTAATGAAATTCAGAACTCCTCAAGAGTCTACTGCTGCTATGCCCAATTCTCCCAGTGAAGTCCCTGAGTGGTCTCCATTGCAAATTTGTATCTTTGATCTGAAACAATGGTGATATAAATAGCAGCAGTAAGAGCTCTCTTCATTGAATTCCATGAAGTATTTAAAAAATCAGTGATGAGAATTTTCAACAATGCTAAGGGTGATAAAAAAATAAAATGCAAAAATTGAGTTAATCAAAACCATAACTTGAGGTCAATTAACAAGTGGTACAATGCAAATGAAGAATAATATTTTAACAGTTTTAAAGAGAACCTGAAGGATCAATTGAAATATGAAATTACACACATACACACACACACACACACACACATTTTTGTTCAAGTTCAAAGCATAAAGAAAATGAAGTGAGAAAGGAAAAAAAAGTAATTAGTAATGACATAGGAAAATCCAGCCAGATCTGCCTTGTAACCTCTGAAGTTTGTATTTTGCTCTATATGTGATGTTAAGCCATTGGTTTTAAGCATTGGTAATAAGTAATTTCATTTTATATTCTTTTTTTTTAACGTGCTTTTATTGGTGCATTGGAGTCTTACATTGCAATGAATATCTATTTGATGTTAACATACATGCACACAGCTCTTGGTGCCCCCCCCGCCTCCCCCCACCCGTATGAAGTACCAAGAATGATGTTGGTATATTTTCACATGTACATGTTATTTATGATAGTAATTCCATTAATTCCCTTCTTTCTTGCCCTCCCCCTTCCCTTGTACCACTTCCCTTGTTCTGTTGAGGGTTCTCCAAAACATAAGTCTGACTGCTCTGGAGCAAATAATAAAATACTAAGAAAAATCAAGGTAATACCTTTTAGGTATCAGCACAGAAATTTGTCATAAATATGTGGATGTAGGAGTATGAAGCTCACAGAATGTATCAGGGCTGGGTATGTAAATTTGTGCATCAACATATAGAAGAAATCTTCTGGTGAGTAAATGTAGAAAGAAGGGCCCTGACCTCCTACATACCTGGATTTCCCCTAGAGATGCTGAAGCCAGAAAAGAAAACTTAGAAGGAGAAGCCTGTGAGAAAGAACAAAAACCAGGAGTGTGGTCTTCATGGTTGTCAAGAGCCTGTCACAGGGATCTGGGGTGGTATTAGGTGATCCAAGTACTGTGAGGAGGCTGAGATAGGAAAGAACACAGAAGGGGCTGCGAGATGTGCCATCATGGAGACCTCTTGGTGAAATTAACAAAGTTTTCAGTAGTTCAGGGGTAGGAAAGGGATCCTGGATGTACCATTGTGAACAACTTTTTCAAGATTTTTTTTTGATCAAATGCGCAACAATAATAACAAACATAAACAACTGTGTGGGTATACAATCAGGAGAAATTTGCTTTCTTTGGTTTTGTTTTGTTTTTTAGAGGGTAGAAGAAATCTTCTAGTGAGTAAATAGAAATCTTCTAGTGAATAAATCTTCTAGTGTTTTTAAGTAGTGGGAATGATATAATAAAGAGGGAAAGATCGATAATCCCAGAGGAAGGGCAGATGAAGACTAAAGTCTTCCAAAAAAGGAAATAGGATGGAAGTCTAAAAACATCTCTGGAAGGACTGACCTTAGAAGAGAACAGGACCACTTCATTCTTGTCAAAAGAAAAAGCAAATAGTATGTGAAGAGATACAGGAGAGTTGGCATATTAATTGTAGGGACTGAAGGTTTTCCTTCCTTTTTCTGTTTTCTTTACGAAGCATGAACAAGCTCATCAGCTGAGATGGAAGAAAGGGTTTTTTTCTCATTGGAAAATGAACAAAGCAGTTGACTCTAATAAAGAGCGAAGGTCTTAGCCTATTTTCAAGGCTAGATACTACATTTTTCTTCCAAGAAAACTGCAGCTCTGTACACAATTTCAAATGTTTGTAGGATTATCTACAAAGTAGACTTTTTGACAGTTTTGTGCTACTTCTTACTGTGGGCTTAGGGTTGGGAAGGCTGGAATATACATCGAACAGTCACTTTACTCACACTTCCATTATTTTTAAGTCAGTGACATTCATAGGGGATCTGGAGGATAGCCAAGGGGTGGTCCATATGAGGGCAGGCTGAGATTTAAACTAAGACTTAAATTTATGTTTCCCTGAAACAATGTTTATGTAGAAATTAAACAGAGAATCCATTTCTATTCATAGACGTAAAAGATATGAAAACATGTCACAACTAAAGCAAGCTAGATTAATAGCATCTATTATTTTTCTGGAAGCTACAGAAAATCTGATTTTTAAAAGACAAACATGAAATTGGTACTTGAATTTTGATGATTATTTTTATTGCAGTTTGTTTTTAAGGATAGTTCTACCTCGATATGACAATTCCAGACTGATGTATAATCAGTGCACTTACCCTTTATGTGTTGGAACTTAAAGTAGTATTGAAGTTTTTGTCTTGAGGCCACCCATTGATTGCAGGTTTGCGACCAGCCTCAGCAAACTTAGTGGGGCCCTCAGCAACTTAGTGAGACCCTGTTTCAAAATAAAGAATAAAAGGGCTGGGGGTATAGCTTGGAGGTAGAATGCCCCTGGGTTCCATCCCCAGTACCACAAAAAATAAAAATAAAATAAAATAAAATAAAATAAATAAAAATCAGTACATGTAAGGAGACTATTCCAACCCTTAAATAAAAACCTAAATTTTATTATTTTTTCCATTAGATTAAGTTTGTCAATTTGGTGACTTGATATGAATCTGTTCTTTGTTATTTATTATGTAAAATTTTTAGTTGTACAATTTAAATGTGTTTTAGAACAGTTCCTTTGTAACATACTCTCTTTTAATGTTGAAGGTTTATTTTAAAGATATTTCTGTTGTAAATGTCCACCTTGGATGAGACAACTGATTCCTAGAAGTCAGTAGCAACTTCTGGATATAATGTGATAGATCTTGGTCTCAGGAGTTAGACAACACTGAATTCCAGTTCTGCCATCTTAGCTTGCTTGTTTTGTGACCTAGGATAGGTTACTTAATCTCTCTTAAACAAAGATTTCTCATGCCCAAAATGGAGGAAATAATAATACCTCCAGAGTGACGAGGGTACATTGAGAAAGTGAGTATTAAGCACATCTGCAAAGTATTAACACATCTGTGCATTGACAGCAATGGCATGAACATATGTAGAAAGCAAGACACTTCTTCACGGGGTCATGGTTCCTAGAGAGTTTCCTTACCTCTCCTATTGCATTTTTTATTTTATTTATTTATTTATTTATTTATTTATTTATTTATTGTGGTACTGGGGATTGAACCCAGGAGCATTCTACCTCTGAGCTACACCCCCAGCCCTATTTTTTTTTATTCTTTATTTTGAAACAGGGTCTCACTAAGTTGTGGAGGGCCTCACTAAGTAGCTGAGCCCAGATCCTCTGGTCTCAGCCTTCCAAGTACTGGGATTACAAGCGTGTGCCACCATGCCTGAATGGACTTTTCATTTTTGATTATTAAAATGTAAATTTATTGTAGAGAGAGATAATTCACATTTTATTTCTTAGTATTTGTTACATAAGTATATGTTTAATATATATGTAAGATGTAACCATAATTATAAAACTGACAGTTGTAAACTCATCACCCAGTTTCAGAACTGGAATATAACAAACACTGTTTCATTTAAGTGCTTTGTTGGATCATCTTCTGCTTCATGGTCAGGGAAACTGGTAACTTGAAATTTGTATTTATCATTTCCCCTTTTAAAAATATGCTTTTATTATATACAAAAGTATCCCTAAAATGTGTTATTTATTTTGCTTTTTTGAAATGTATACATATTGTATTTTACTCTTACATACCTGTTCATGTCACTTTTGTTCAGTATATTACCAAAATTCATGCTTGTGTTGCACAGTTTGTATTTGTATTATTTTAAAATGTTCCATTATGTAAATATAACAAAATTTATTTGTTTCATATTTTTTCAGGGTTGAGTCTTTTTTCCAATTGTTTTGATGTTGAGAACTGTGCTGTATCTTGTAACATTCTGAACAATTAGTTTAAGAGTACTTCTAAAAAAAGTGAAATTGCAGGGTCTTTGGTTTCAGTTTTACAGAATGTGTTGTTTTGTACTTCAAAGTAGTCATACCGATTACATTTGGTTAGGTGTTATACAAGATTTTTAGTTTATTCATCAATTTACTGTCATTTTAAAATATATATTTGCTTTATTGTAGATCTCTCTATTCTATCTATCCCCCATCCATGAATCTATTTGTGTGTGTGTGTGTGTGTGTGTGTGTGTGTGTGTGTGTGTGTCTGTGTGTGTGTGTGTCTGTGTGTGTGTGTGTCTGTGTGTGTGTGTCTGTGTGTTACTGGAGATTGAAGCCAAGGGTATTCTTCTGCTGAGCTATACCCCCGGTCCTTTTTATTTTTTATTTTGAAACAGGGTCTCACTAAGCTGCTGAGGCTGGCCTCAAGCCTGTTATCCTCCTTTCTCAGCCTTCCAGGTACTGTGATTGCAGATGTGTGCCACCATGCCTGGCTAATTCATCTATTTTTGATGTGTTCAGATTAAATTAGAGATATCAGTACCTGTTGACGATACACATTTCAGCATACATATCATTAACTAGAGTTCAATGTTTGTTTAGGTACACCTTTGCTGGTAAAATTTGCATACAGTGAATAAACAAACCATATGTGTACAATTTCATTAGTTTAAACATATGTATATACCTGTCATAGGGCTCAAATGGCTATCAATTTATAAAACATTACCATAATTCAGAAAGTTCTCTCATGCCTCCCTTAATGAATTAGTACATACTTGTAGGAAACAGCCACTCTTCTGAGTTTTTCACCACAGATTAATTTCCATATATTTGGAAACTTTTGCCTAAGGCTCGTTTGTGGCTCCTTCATAGAAATTTCAGAATTAATTTATCTAGTTTTCCCCAAAAAAACTTTATCAGAACTTTGTTTTTTATATTAAATCTCTATATAAATTTGGAGATAGTAGAGTTCACAAGAATGGTATATTTCTCCAAACATTTGAGTCATTTTTAATATATTATGATAAAATTTATATTTTTCTATATAACTTACATATATTTTATTGGAAATTTCCTAAGTGCATTATATTTTATAGTTATTATAAATGATAGATGATAAAGATATGATAAGGACAACTATTATGTTCTTTACTTTCTCCTTATATATAGGATTTAAATTTATTACAATATTTTGGCCACATAGTAAAGTATAAAGTTAAACTTTTATTTCTAACATTTTTCTCTAGATGCTTTTATTTTTATGTAGTAATTATTTTTATATTATTTACAATTCTTTTTTTTTCTATTTTTTTAGTGTTCATTTATTGGTGCATTGTAATTATACATTTTGTATATGTCAGGGTATCAACATCATACATGCACACATTGCACATTTAGCCCTCCCTCCAATCTCACCCTATTCCCTCTCCCTTCCCTCCCTTTCATGCTCCGGATAGTGACTGAGTCTTATAAGTTTGTGTATGTACATCATGTGCTATAGTGTGTTTCCCTCCACCCCCCTCCCAATTCCCAGCGGCCAGCCTCAGCTCTCTCTTCCTGTGTCTCTCTCTCTCTCTCTCTCCTTAGTGAGGCCCTCCGCAACTTCGTGATACCCGGTTTCAAAATAAAGTATAAAAAAAAATAGGGCCGTGGGGGTAGCGCAGAGGTAGAACGCCCCTGCGTTCAATCCCCGGTACCACACACACAAAAAAAAAAGAAAATTTAAATCGACCAATAGCAATTAACGAGATTGAAGCAGAAATAAAGAGCCTACAATCAAAGAAAAGCCCAGGTCCAGCTGGTTTCCCAGGTGAATTTTATAAAGCCTTTACAGAAAAACTAATCCCAATACTCCTCAATCTATTCCATGAAATAGAGAGAAATGGGACTCTCCCAAACACATTCTATGAAGCCAACATCACACTAATACCAAAACCAAAGACAGCTCAAGAAAAGAAAACTACCGACCTATATCATTGATGAACTTAGACGCATAACTTCTAAAGAAAATACTAGCAACGCGCATTCAAAACCACATCACAAAAATCATACATCATGATCAAGTCGGGTTCATCCCAGGAATGCAAGGCTGGTTCAACATATGAAAAACAATCCATGTGATCCACCACATAAACAGAACTAAAGACAAAAATCACATGATCATTTCAATAGATGCTGAAAAAGCATTTGACAAAATCCAACACCCATTCATGTATTAATTTTAGTAACAAAGGAGAGTAAGGGAAACCTGTGAATATTGTCAGTTCTCAAATAAATTATAAGTAAATAAAATTTCAGAACTTAATGATTCTGCTTCTGTGTAAAATATGTTAAAAGTGATAATATGGTTTGACAGTACTGCTTTTTTAAATTCTTTCTGATCATATTTATTAAAATTTTCAGGGTCAAAACAAATTAGGTATTTGATTTGAGTGTATGGATTTTTTAGATAAGGGTTTCTGACTCCAACTCTGTCAAGACCTCCTGATCTTTAGCTTGGAATGATTTGATATAGTCAGCAGACATTATGGTCATTATTTCATGTATAAACAAAAGCCATTTTTTGTCTTTCAAACTAGATTTAAAAATTTAATGACATGGTAGAAATAGAATTTAGGCTGTATGTGGTCAAATACTTAACATTTATATATGTTGTGATCAAAATTACCATTTTCATTGATGCTGAGCCAAAATAGATTGCAGCATGAATTCCCAAAAGGTCTTGTTATCTTTCAAATCTCTAGGTATAGTTTTGTTAACTCATTGGTTTAGAAGATTCTTTCAAGATCTCTGAATGCTTAAAGGCATAGGTTGATGATTGACTAAGGAGTCTTTATTTTTATTTCTTGGACATAAATTTGGAGCAAGTATAATTGTAACAAATGGATTTGTTTGTTTTCCTAATTCTTTTATTTGGGGTGGGGGAGATGTACTGGAGATTGAGCCCACATGCATTCTACCTCTGAGGTACTCTCTAGTCTTTTTATTTTTATTTTTGCAACAGGCTCTCACTGTCTCAGCCTCCAAAGTATTGGGCTTACAGGCATTCCCATTTTGTTTTCCTAATCCTTAAGAAATCAAGAAGCTTTGGAAAACCAGGAGTTTACAGCATCCTCAAGGCTGTATTTGCTGCCCTTGATGCTATTTCTGATATGATATTAAATTGACATTTGCATTTCTCACTTCTTCCTATATCATGAGATTTTTAGGTATCACTTTCTAATTCAAATTACATGCCTAACTACTGAATCCTAAGCCTCTGTTACTATGTAGATTTTTTGTGCTCAATAAACATTTCTCTATTGAGAAACCACTCTGTATTTCTGTTTTGGAAGGGATGTATTTGGTCATCAAATTTAACATACCATCTTACCTATTTCACCCAAACTTTGCAAAGAATTTTAAAAACAAAGGTCTCTGTATATTTTGCATTAATTAGATAAAACAGTTTTTATATATTTTTAAATCAGCTAACTTTAATTTTATTTTGCTTAAAAGTTGGTTTCTTTAGTCACTGAGGCCTCAGAGAAGACTAAGAACTATACTCAGATTTGAATCTCAGACCCAAAGTTTTAGGACTTCTAATTTTTATTTCCTTGATATAAATAGGAAAAAATGATATCCACCTTTCTAAATCATAAGGATTAAGAGAAATAAGATGTTTACTAATATAGGATCTTGTTCATAACAGGTACTCAATAACTCCTTTGTTGTTTTATGTTTTCCATCTCTCTTCTTTTCAGTTACTAAGGTGGTAAATCTATATTACTTTTTTAAAATTATGTTGTGGTGCTTTTGCCTGGACTTTATGGATGCATGGAGTGAAAAATTGATCATTGACATTTATTGTGGTGAAATCAAGGGTGAAAAAAGGTGTGAGGCTTTGAATGTACTGTATCCTCTGGGAGAAATCAGAATTAGAGATCCTCAATCCTTGTAGACTAATGGATATGTCTTCAGGATGGCAACCTAGAATATCATCAAGAGAAATATTTACATAAGAGTTTCTTAAATCATGTTAATAGCTAGTCTTGTGGTGCTGGCCAACTTGGTAGTTAATATTTCCACATAGTCAGGGACTCTTCTCTTGAGAATTGAAATTTCCTTCCCTTTAATTCCTGTGTTTCTCATAAAGTACTAGTTTTCTTGAATTATAACACTGTTAGTGAAAAATCTTTTAGTAATACAGGCTCAGTGGGGGTATTTGAGAGCTAAAAAGGAGGTTATTAAGAAGACGTGAACTTATTACTACACCCAAATTAGCATATCTTCAGCTTTAGTCACTTATGAAAAAGGGAAATTTAGAAGAAAAAAATCCTGCACAGCTACAGGAGTTATCAGTAAAAACTCACTCAAATTTAAGAAATAAGTCCCTAGAGCCTAGTTGAAATCATATAAGCAAAATTATGTATTACTTGTTTCTTATGAAGTTTAAACTCCTTAAATTTAGGAAACTCTTATTATATATTTTCAAATATCTCGGATTATTATTTATCTTCTGAAAAATTAGTAATCAGATTTTAAAGTTCTATGTTACTCATTTTTAACGAATGAACATGTTAAAATTCCTTGGAAATGAAGGAAATGTAGTCTCTTTCTTTAGACTCTTGATGGTTTCCTTTGATGAGCAGAAACTTTTTAGTTTAATGTCATCCCATTTTTTAATTCTTGTTTTAATTTTCTGAGCTATTGAGGAAGTTTTTACCTGTGCTTATATGTTAGAGTGGGGCTCTATGCCATCCTCAAGTAATTTCAAAGTTTTTTGTCTAATTTCCAAGTCTTCGATCAATCTTTAGTTGACTCTTGTGCAGGATGAGAGGTGAGGATTTAATTCTATTTTTCTGCAAATGGATAACCAGTTTTCCCAACACCATTTGATGAAGAGGCTGTCTTTTTCCTCTATATGTTTTTGGCACCTTTGTCAAAAATCAAGGGGCTATAGGTGTATGAATTTGTTTCTGTATCTTCCTTTCCATTGGTCTATGTGTCTGTTTTTGTGCCAATACCATGCTGTTTTTATTACTATAGCTCTATAGTATAATATAAAGTCAGCAATTGTGATACCTCCTGCATGGTTCTTATTGCTGAGAATTGCTTTTGCTATTTTGGGTCTTTTGTTTTTCCATATGAAATTCAGGACTAATTTCTTTAGCTCTGAAAAGAATGACACTCTCATTTTTATAGGGATTACATTGACTCTATAGATCACTTTTGGTAGAATGGTGATTTTGATAATATTTATTCTGCCTATAGAACATGGGAGATCTTTCCATCTTCTAAGATCTTCAATTTCTTTCTTTAGTGTTTTATATTTTTCATTGTAGAGGTCTTTTTATCTCCGTGGTTAGATTTATTCCAAGGTGGGAATTGCTGGGAGAAGATCTTTGCCAGCTATTCCTCTGATAGAGGACTAATATCTAGAATATGCAAATTATATAAAAGGCTTACACTAAAAAACCTAATAACCCAATCAAGAAATGGGCAATTGAACTAAATAGATATTTCACAAAAGAAGAAATACAAATGGCCAATACATATATGAAAAAATGTTGAATATCATTAGCAATCAGGGAGATGAAAATTAAAACTACACAAATTCCATCTAACCTCAGTCAGAATAGCATTATCAAGAAGTCAAACAATAATAAATTCAGGCAAGGATGTGGTGATATAGGAACTCTTCTATACTATTGGTAGGATGTTTATAGCTTCACAATTCATAATAGCAAAATTATGGAACCAACCCAGATGTCCGTCAACAATGGAATGGATTACAAAATTATGGGATACCCCTGCAATGGAATTCTACTCACCAATAAAGAAGAACAAAATTACACCAGTTGTAGGAAAATGGATGGACGTAGAGAACATGATGTTAAGTGAGATTAGCCAGTCATAGAAAGTGAAAGCTAATATGTTTTCTCTCATATGCAGGAGCTAGGTAGGGAGTAATTGGGATATAAGAGGGACTTTAGATAATGGAGGAGAAACTCCATTGGAGGAGAGTGGTCTTGGGGAAGGTGGAGGGAGGAGACGGAGAATTAAAGAAGGAAACACTTCCACAGACATTATGTACATATGCAAGAATGCCAATGACGGTCTCAATATCTTATATGAGGAGGGGAGGAGGGAAAGAGGGGAGGGAGCCGGGGGAAAACACCAAGGACTATGTGCATGTATGTCACTATCACTATGAAGTATATTATTATGTGAGACTATAATGCACTAATAAAAGTATAAAGATAAAGAAAATAAAATGAAGTAATTGGAAAAAATGAACAATTAAATGGAAGGTATTATAAAAATAATATGAGTAGGGTGAAGCTTATTATGACAGTGATTATTGTGATACTAATGATGATTATGAAGAAGATCATGGTAACATAATAAATAGTGTGACATTTGAAGTGGAATACAATTGAACAGAATAGCAGTATGATACCTCTTGATAAAAGTTTAGTATACCAGGTAGACTGGTATAGGTAAATATAATAAAAAGAGGAATAATATATTAGTAAATAAAGGAATGTATTGTTTACTGTTTGTTCTTGTTGTAGATACTGAAATGAAGAAGATGCCATTATTATTGAATACTAATAATTAAAGGCATTACTACTGGAACATGTATAGCAATAAAGAAGATTACAAAACAGTGGTTTTGCCGGGCGTGGTGGCACACGCTTGTAGTCCCAGTACTTGGGAGGCTGAGACAGGAGGATCCAGGTTCGCGGCCAGCCTCAGCTACTTAGTGAGGCCCTCCGCAACTTAGTGAGACCGTTTCAAAATAAAGAATAAAAAATAGGGCTGGGGGTGTAGCTCGGAGGTAGAATACCCCTGGGTTCAATCCCTAGTACCGCAAAAACAGAAAAATTAAAAAAACAAAACAGTGGTTTTAAATTACTAAGTATGAGGATGAGGAAGAAAAATAAGTCAAGTTGATTCAAAATTCTGAACCATGGAAGACTAGGAAATCAGTGCCATGAATGGAAATAAGAAAATCAAGAGGAATTTCTAGAAGACAAATAGCCACAATGTATTCTTGTTTTAAGGGTGTTTGGGGGAGGAGAGGATTCTACTTCTGCTTCAAGTTACAATTAGACAACTGAAAAAGAGGCGCCAAGGTCACATGATAGGATGGAGTAGTGGGATCAAGTGACATTTAGGCACAGAAGAGAGAGTAGGTAAGTAGGGAGTAAGGAACTCAAGGAAAAGTTTTGGAAGAGGTTTACCTAAGTGTGTTAAGTCCAGGTAGAAATGTCAAGGGGCTGAGAAGGGAGAAGGTAAAATCCCCATTTAATGTTTGGTACAGGACTGAGAGCTGGAAATATAGGATTCAAAGCCATCTGAGGAGATATGATAATTGGAGCTCTGTGAAATGATGTGATGGTTTGTGGGTATAATTATAAGGAACAAAAGTAGGACTCCTGGAATTGGCTTACAATGAAGACTTGAGAGGAGCAGGGAGACAAGTAAGTAGGGCAAACAGAGTAAGAAGAATCAGAGTAGGCTAGAGAAGCTAGAAGGGAATTGTGAAGCAGAACCATGGGGAGGGACAGGACTTAAGGGTGGTCAACATGGAAATGTTGAAAGGGATTTTTTTTTAATGAATGAATGAATGTGGTTGGTTTGGGAGATGAGGATAGCTGAGTGCAAATATTGCCCCTTTTGCCTTTCTCCTCAATAGAGATGAATGATAAAATGAATGTGAATTGTAAATATCTTTTCATTTTTTGCATACCTTTGTTCATGTTATTTGTGTTCATTTCAGAAAAGAGAATCCAGAGCATATGTGTTCCTTTTAAATTCTATGTATCTTTGTAACTACTTCCTCACGTGCCTTGTACACAATTTTACATTCTGTTGTAACCACAAGTGTTCTTTGTACAAAAGATTTGCTAATAGGAGTTCTGATTTCTCAAGTGAACCCAAACATTTCTAATTAATGTGTGTTTAATATCTTTCAGACGAGATCGGGCGCGTTCAGGGTGGTATGGCCGTAGACTGTTTAATATCTTTCAGAGAAAATTTTCTAATGCTCCCATTAAAATTAGTAAGCAGTACATGTCCTCAATAATAGAAGATTGGCAACTTTAATCTTTGGGTAGAAAACTCCTTTAGGTAATCAAGTAAGAAAGTTTTGCAGAATTCTTATGCTTTTACTTTTATAATACTAGTTCTGATTAATTGTTAAAGAGACTGATTAAGATTTTTTCATAGCTATAAAAGAAAAGTCAGGAAAAATTTTGTCTGTAATTGAAACTCCTGAGTTTTGGCTTTTAAAAAATATTTTAACTGATTCCCTAATTGTTTGAGTACATATTTTATGCATTTAGAAAACTATTTTGTAATAATAATACTTATTAATATTTATAAATATTATTTATAGCTTCATATAATTAAATAATATTGTTTATTATTCATTATTTATAATAAAGTAATTTTATTGCTATTAAAAAACTTTAACTGATTCCCTAATTGTTTGGGTATATATTTGTTGTTTACTCTATTTAGCCAAAAGATTATTGAGATGATTTTTTTAAAAATAAGCAGTCTAGTAAACTAATACCTTATACATGAGACACAATAATGAATTGAGTATCTGTTGAATTGATCCAAAAGATACATATCCTTCTATTTCTCATAATTTTCTATAACCTAAGCATAATTCAGAATTTATCACAACTCATCTTATATGACTTTTTATGTGAAGCCCCTATGAAATGGCTGTATTTACATACATATCTAAAAGAACTTAAAAACTAGGGAAAATAGATAAAACGTAGCATTATAAACTTTGCAAAAAGGAAATGCATTCCAGAGAAGAAATAAATAAAAGGTCAAGACATTGCAAAACAGTAGTGGGATATGGGAGCACTCTTTATCTTTTGTTTATTTTTCATAACTAGCAAATAATTCATTCTTTTTACCTCTGACAGTAACACTTGTGCATAAAGGTCATTTTCATTAACCTTAAGTTTGTAATTTCCAGCCTCCTTGCCCAAAGGCATTGCTGTTATTTACAATTTTTCTTAGACCTATGCAAAACCAAACAACCATCAGTGTAAGGCTAATATATGTTAAGTGCCTCAGGCACATTTCAATTAAGTATTAACATAGATTGGAAAATTTCCAAAACATTTAGTGAATATTACTTTCAATCATTTTCATTAAAATTAATAGCAAGTGTTAAAAAGTAATATACCAGAGCGTTGGGGGAATTGAATTCTTAGTTTGTAAAGGACTCCTTGTGCTAATGTAGAAAGAACTTTAGTATGGTTTAGCCAGATATTACTTAGTCCCATTAAATCTTGCATTTTGTATTGGTAGAAGAGTAGAAGTTATGTGCAAATTAATTTTGTTTTAATAATTTCATAGACTGATTTCAAATTTTAATGAGTATTTACTAGCTAACAAAAATAAATAACAGTATATGAGCAAGCTTAAAATCTCAAACTACATGCAAGCTTAAAACCTCAAACTACATCTTTAACCATATAATCCAGAAATACTTGAAGACATACTTTGAGGAACCAGTTTATAGATGGAACAAAAATATTTCCAAAGTGAAGATTATTACATCAATATAGAAATAAAAAATTCCTTATATAAGGAACCAATGACAGAATTGTCTGAGTTTTTTTTAATAAACAAAGAAATAAGGAATAGAATGGAATTACATATGTTGCTAAAATTTCAAAATAATTAAAAAATCATAATGGCCAAAATGTATCTTTCAAGATAGTATTATAGAGAATATGACATTTAAAATAAAACAAAAAAAAATCACTGGCATCTGCATAACAATATTATTTTCTTAACAATAAAAAGGTCTTTAACTGCATCCCAGTTTATATTTTTGGTGTTGTGGACAGCGTTTTATTTATTTATTTATTTCCTTACTTATTTACTTACGTATGTATGTATTTATTTACGTATTTATTTATTTATTTATTTATTTTTGGTGCTAAGGATTAAACCTGGGGGCATTCTGCCTCTCAGCTACACCCCCAGCCCTTTTTTATTATTTGTTTTAAAACGGTTTCCCTAGGTTGATAAGAGTCTCATTACTTGCTGAGGGTATCCTTGAACCTGCTATTCCTTCTGTCTCAGCCTCCCAAGTACTGGGATCACAGGCATGTGCCTCCACACCTGGCTTATGGACAGCATTTTTAAAAGGTGATGTTATATCAGCTTCAGTCTGTGGCATATATATGTATATGTGATATATATGTATATTCCAGTCTGTTATCTATCTATCATCTATCTATCTATCTATCATCTATCTATCTATCTATCTATCTATCTATCTATCTATCATCTATCTATCTATCTATCTATCATCTATCATCATCATCATCATCTATCTATCTATCTATCTATCTATCATCTATCTATCCACACACACATATATATGTGCATGTTACATGTTACATAATTGTTATGGTTAATGGAATGGCTCCTTGAAGAGCTCATCCTTTGGTGTTTGGAGCTGATGTAATTGAGTCATGAGGGTTGTAATCTCAGCAGTGGATAAATCCATTGTAATTGATTTACCTGTGGTGTAGCCTGGCTGGTATGGTGTGGCTGAACGGGGTGGATCCCTGGGGGTGTGGCCTTGGAGATTATATGTGGTTCCTCCTCCCTCTCCTCCCTCTCTCTTGCTTCTGGCCTCCATGATGTAAGGACCACAGCCATGTGCTCTCCCTCTCTTCGCCTCCTGCCATCATGCCCTGAGATTTGTAGTCCCTGGCCTCACATGGACTGAACCTGAAACTGTAAGAAAACAAATCTTCTTTCCTCTAAATTATGTGGTCAGGTCTTTAGATTACAGCTTTCAGAATGCTGATGGGAACATAAAATGGTACCGGGGAAGTGGGATTGCTGCTATATCTAAGTCTGACCATGTGGATTATGACTCTTTGGAACTGGACTGTGAGGGCAAATTGGAAGGTTCAGAATGTGGATAGAAAGGCAGACAGTAAAGACTGTGCTCAGGATATTTTGGAGGACAAAGAGGACTCCATAGGGAAATGGAGTAGAGGCCACATGTGTTACACTCTGGCAAAGAACTTATCCACATTGTGCCCATGTCCTGAAACTTTGTGTGAGGTCAAATTTAAAGACGAATGGCTAAATAAACCAGTGGAGTAAATATCAAAACAGCAAAATATCCAAACTACATTATGGATATTGATGTCTGTGATGAGTGAATTGTACATCAAATTTCGGGAGGGGAAAGTAAAGCAGAGAGACTCTATAGATTTGCAGTTTGGCCAGAAAGGCATGTGTAAAGCTGGGGCCCAGAGAGATAATGTCATGGAAGGAAGTGAGAGGACTTAAAGGAAGGAGGAGGTGGTGGCCATGATGGAGGTGGGGCCAGTGAGGGCCATGATGGAGGTGGCAGATGGACTTGGGGCCAGTGGCTGCCTGGATGGAGTGGGCTGAGGGGCTGTGATTAAAAAGGCCCCAGCAGCAATGATTAAGGATGGTGTGACTGTCTTTTCTGTTGGCAACCCATCTTGGAGCCCACGTAATGCTAGCTTTGCTAGAAAAAGGGGGCCATGGAGGCTTCTCCCCAGATTTCAAAGGAAGGCCTGGGAAGCCAGACAACATGTGCCAGGTTCGGAATCCCTGCAAGCAGGTTCACATGGGGTACATTGTGAAGCTGTGAGGGTGAAGCCAACGTTGCAAGAAAAAAACCCTGAGATTTAGAAATGTTAGAAATGTGGAATGACCTGGAGGAAAGGTTGCTAGTTGCAAGCCATGGAGCCAGGCAGGAAGAGGCAGTAAACCACCCATTGCAATCAGCCAGGCAGCAGGGGCAGGGCTGCTAAAGCTTCTTGGAGATCGATGATTCTCACTGCCACGTGCCCTGGATGCCAGAAGTGGAGCTGCAAGATTAAATCCTTGCCCTGCCATATATTTTTACTCTTTTGGTCCCATCCCTTCTTGCTCTGGTCCTATTTCTCCCTTTGGGAATTCAAATGTGGCCTGGGCTGGTAGGTGTGGCTGGAGGGGGTGGATCCCTGGGGCTGTGGAGATCACATATGGCTCCTCCTCCTCCTGCTCTCTCTCTTGCTTCTGGCCTCCGTGATGTGAGGAGCATACCCCATGTGCTCTCCCTTTCTCCACCTCTTGCCACCATGCCCTGAGTCCCGTGGTCCTCGGCCTCACATGAACTGAACCTAAAACCATAAGAAAATAAATCTTCTTTCCTCTAAGTTATATGGTCATGTTTTTTTAGATTTTAGCTGTAAGAATGCTGACCAGAACAGTAATGTATATAATTTTGAATTTTAGGCAATGATTTTTCAATCTTTTAAAGATCTCATGTATAAACACCAATTTCCCTGAATTTCAAGTCAATTCTATCTATATAAGCTCCACATAGTGGAACATGGAAAAGTTAAAAATTTTGTACGGTTTTGTTCCTGGGACAGCAGCAGCATTTAGGATATCAACATTTCTAAAAATATTTGACTACTTTGTCCTAAGTTCCCTTCAAATGTAGAAGAAAGAAAAGGATATTACACAAAGGACATAATAAAAGAGCATAAAGATAAAAATCTTCTTTGCAATAGGAATAGTTAATTTTCTAGATCCTCACTTTGCAAAAAAGCCACAGAATATAATTAAAATGCCATTCTAAGAGGGCAGAAAAAAAATGGAAGAGATAATTGCAACACAGCACTTGAATGAGGTATGACGGACAGAGTGAGGCACCATTCATTTGCCAAGTATCTGGATTGGTGAAGGCAACACCTGCTCTGTGGAATCAGGAGGGGCAACAAGACTAGACACCAGCCTGGTATCCTGCACAGCCAGTGAAGGTTTGAGAGTGAGGACTCAGGCAGGGCCTTAAGAAGATATGCTTACAGAGAGTAACCTTGAGAAACTACTGAAAACTATGGCAGGAGAAGAGAATACAGATTCATGCTTCTCACCAGTTAAGACTGCATGAGAAAACTAAAGCCAGTCAGGTGGTGCACATAGGGTGGACACAGACTGAAAATATCATTTATAGGATAATTTCTTATCTCCCTTGTTGACTTTGGAAACATTTTTCATGCTTCAAATCTGGGGCAAATGTTGCTTTGATTCCGCTTCATTCCTTCAGTTCTCTATTCCAGTTATTTCTTCCTCTTTTGGCTTTGATAGCAACACACACACACACACACCCCTCTGTCTCTGTCTTTCTCTTTCTCTATCCCTCCACAATTAAGCATTAACTTTTTAACTTTGGCTCCTACTATACTGACTGACCCATAACAGATGCTCAAATATATTTAAGGCATACATTAATAATGTAAGCCTACAGACATAGTAAGATGAAAAGATAACAAATTCAGAAAAGTATCAAGAGTTTTTAAGTCAAAATGCCTTCCATATTTGAAAGTGATACTAGGTAAATTCCAATAGAATTTGAGAAGCTTCTGGATTCACTATGCTTCAAGGATTATTTCTACAAACAGATTTATATGAAGCTAACTAGGAAACACTTAGAATTTTTTTGCCATATTTTCCAGTATTTTACTAATCATTAATTAGGATGGGTTGGCAAAGGCATGATAATTACATTTACACTAATTACTTATAAAGGAATGTGAGTTACAATTTGGCAGATCATTATAAGATTCTTCCATAATTTTGGTTATTCCCAATTAACTTGGTTCCATAGCTCTAAATTGAAAATTGTATTTTTAGAACCATTTATCTAGTTATAAGTCTGATCTCTTGAAAACTCTTCAGTAACTGACTCTTTTAGCAAGATTCATAGCCCTAAAGATGTTTGAATGAAGGGCAATTTTCAAGTGGATTGTTTCCAGAGAATCACATCTTATGGTATATTTCATGTTTTAAAAGTGATTTGAAATGAAAAAGTAATATCATTTATGTATTAGATGGTTATTAATACATGGTTATAATAAATAGCTTATATGGTACAAGTTAAATATCTTTTGCTGTGGTCTGGGTATTGCTTGAACCCCCAGGTTCATATGCTGGAGGCTTGGTCCTCAATGTAACAGAACTGAGAGGTGGTGGAACCTTTAGGAGGTGGTGGGGCTTAGTGGGAGATGATTAGGTCATTGAGAGTTCCACCCCAGAAGGGCCTGATGCCTGACTAGTAGGACTGGATCGGTTATTGTGAGCACAGATTATTATAAAGAGACTTTGGCTTGCTCCTTACGTCTTCTTTTCCAAATTACTACTTTCTGCTCTTACAGGGCTCTACCATGTGATGCCCTCTGTGATGGTATGATGCAGCTAGAAGCCCTTGCCTTCTATATCCTCCTGATGTTAAAACTTTCTGGCTTCCAGAACTGTGAGCTAAATAAATCTCTTTTCATCATAATGTACCCAGACTCATTTATCTTGTTATTGTAACACCAAATAACTGAGACATTTTTCATCTAAGGTTGAATATTGAAAGCAGGTTAAGTAAAATTATCATTCTTTATATAAACAGACAGTGGGGTCTTGAATTTGTTGTTGTTTCTACTCATCTCTAATTTGATCTCTAGAGAGAGGATTTGATCACTATTTCCATAGAAGCTTTTCCTATGTTACATTTGATTTTTACTGATGAGTTAGTGACCAAACCCTCTCTCTGGAGATTCTTTACTGATGAAGAGAAAACCTCTTAGAACTTTTTTTTTCTTCAAGCTGGCATCTAATTGTTGACTCCTTTCCAGTGACCTTCAAAGTGCAATGTTAATATATCATTACTAATCTAAGTTGCTTTTGAACTTGTAACCTTTAGACCTAGAGTAACATATGGGAAATCTATACTCATGTGTTTCGAGGTAGCGTCCCAATCAAGACCAGTCAGACCACCAAAGGTGTTAAATCAGAGTCTTTATTACTGGCCAGTGAGACTACACAGGCCTGAGAGTCAAGTTCAGTACTTGCCTGTGTAGTCTTACTGGCCAGTAATAAAGACTCTCATTTAACACCTTTGGTGGTCTGATTTCTCTTGACTGGGACTCTACCTCGCAACATTTGGAGGCCGCAGCGAGATGCCCCAAGATCGTTGACCCGAGGTCTGGTCCAGGACTCTGCCGGAGAGGGGCCGAGAGACAGACAGGAGCTCCTAGGGGAGGTACCACCTGAGTTGTTCCAGGGCCCCAGGTAGCTCTCCTCTCCTCTCCTGGGGCTCCAGTGGTTCCTGAGATGAAAACTTCGAGAAAACCAAAGTTGAGAGTTACCCGGGTTGAGGACCTCTGGAGGTAAGGTCAGGGGAGCGCTCTTAGGAGGACACTCAGGAAAGGTCAGACGTGGCTATTGATCCGGTGTCCAGGGTACCGTGTGAGATGTCACCGGCCCAATGGTTAAGGTCCAGGTGTATGAGTGATTAGTGGCTACTGTGTGTTTGCTTTGCTGTTTGTCTATTAATTGTTTTTGATTGCTGTCCTATTATTCTGTCTGAAAGGAGTGCATCAGCTGTTGATTTGTCTCTGTCCTGGAGTGAATGAAGCAAGAGTCAGCTCAGTCAATCCTCTGACTGAGTCTGACTCTGTGGTCTCACTGCCGGGGTCCTTAAGACCCCAAGAAAGGCTACGAGATCCGAGTGGGCAGACCTTGGTAAGACTGGTGAAAGCTGTTGCTCCACAGAGACATATGATCTATGGTAGTACTGAAGTAAGCCACAAGCCTTGTTAGCTGGGCCACTATGGTTAAGTCTCCACCGGCCAGGTCTGTGTCTGAGTGTGATCTTGTCCCGTCTGTGTCAGAGGGTTTTACCCCTCCATGCTCTGTCTGTATGTTGTTTGTGGCTGTGTGCCATTTGTGTCTGCGTGACATTGGATTAAGATCTGCAATGTATGGTCCGATTCTAGGAATCAGTTGTGGGTAAATCAACTAGCATGGAAATAGGAAGCAGTATGTGCTCTAAGACCCCCCCCCCCTTTAAGGTATATGCTTGGACATTTTAAAGAAATGACTTTGTGAAAGAGACTGAATATGGTATTTCTTTTTCCCCGGTCACTCTGGTGCCAAATGAGAAAGCGAAAGTAATGCCGCCCCTCCCAGAGTGGCTGGAGGGGAATCCTATGTGCTTGACCGTTCCTGGCCTAAGCAAAGGTTCAGTCTTGCCTCAGCTGCGGCCTCAGGCCAGATTATGGTTCATGTCCCTCTGTTCTACCAGGGACCTCTGCCTAAGTCTTTCAGCTGATAAATTATATACTGACTGACAAGGTGATAAATTAAAGTAATTAATTTAGAGGTTCATTACATTATCTTAGTTAAATATTGTTTATAGTTACTTCATGTTGGGTTTTTAATTTGGGTTTTTAATTTTCCTTGTTTTCTGACTGTTAGGTTGATAAGACCACAAGTAATAGTTAAACATTGGTTAACATCTATTCATGCTTACTTGACATCTAAAATTATGTAATATGTTCAGCCAGCCGTGCCCCAAATATGTGGGAGATATTTTATAACTTAAACTTCAATCAACATTTAAAAACAAAAACTGAATTTTCATTCCTGTCAATCTTACCTATAGTGTTGTCTTTTTGTCTTTCCTCCATTCCTTAGTTTGACTTTTGTTAAGTTGTTTCCTCTAAAAATTGTACTGAAATATTTTAAGCCCAGCTGATTTTTCATTTTACATCAGTAAATGTAGGAAACTCACTATCAGACTGGGCTTTGCATCCCTGCATTGATGCCCAAATGGAGAGGATTTTACCTTCTAAGGGACCCTCTTGGGACCCCAACTCTGGTTAAGGACCCACAAGGCCCGGTGAGCTAACCATCCAGGGTGCTTACTATTCTCGGACTACATCCCGGACAATGGACTTGGGCCAAAGTACTGTGACTCACTCCCTTCTTGTCATATCAGATTGCCCGTACCATTGTTGGGATGGGACCTCCAATAATGTTCTAGAATTGAGATTTGTCTTCAGCTGGGTGTGGTGGGGCTTGCCTGTAATCCCAGTACATGGGAGGCTGAGATAGGAAGATCAAAGGTTCAAGGACAGCCTGGACAACTTAGTGAGACCCTGTCTCAAAATAAAAAAATAAATAAATAAAATAGGGCTGGTGGTGTAGTTCAGAGGTAGAATGCCCCCTGTATTCAATCCTCAGTACCATACAAAAAAAAAAGAAATAATAAAAATGATTTGTCTTAGGAATCTTAGGTGTAGGGTACTCTTTAGTTTGGACTTTGAGCACGAGTCATAGACTTTAGGGTATTTATTAGAAAGCTTTACAATAGATTATTGTAAGCCTAAATAAAAAACTGTAACTTGCTTCTTACTCTCCATTTGTATCTATTCCTAAATCATTCATCTCCCTTGAGGACTCCACAGGGAGGGATGGATGTGGTTTACTGTAGAATTAGTTAATTTTAGGTCTCCTGGCAAAATTAATAAATTAAACCCTCATCCACACTTATTATAGAAATAGGAAACTTCAGTCCACCAATTAAAAACATAGCGAAAAATAAATTCAATGCCCTACCTCCCTAAACTCTCCACTGAAATGTTATTTATCATCTCATAGGTGCCTAGAATACTTCTTGGAATTTAGTAAACCTTGCATAAATATTTGTTGAATATATTGCATCAAAGAGTGAAAAAAATCCATTAAATCTGGTGATAACAGGGCATTAATGACCATTATTAGAATATTTTATTATGAAAGTAGAAATGCTGGGTTGCTGTGGGATAATGATTATATGCAAAATAAGGGATAAAATGTTTGTTATATATCCCGATGTTCCCATAGGCTCTGACCATTTCTGAGTTCTATACAAAATCATTTTAACAGTGTCTCCCTTATTCTGCTGACTTACTAGCCCTCTGATAAATGACCTCAGTGACATTTCCCAGACATGCTATCTCAGGGTATCTCTCCCAAAGAGGGAGACATCTATTCTCTGATAAAACCTCCTAGATTGCTGTACTATCTCATTTCTTTTTCCAGTCTTTACTCCTTCTTCCAATCTGCAGGGTGATGGGTTTCTATTATGGTATGAGGCTCCTTTGAAAGGGGGTATTACATTAGAAGGTTTAGTGACTCTAGTAACACAGATCTTTGTGTTGTATCACCTCTCTTCTTCCCAGGACATCTAGTTTCTCCCTGGGGACCGAGTTGGAGTGATTTCAAAAACAGTTTCATACTTCACTGAGATTCCAGTAATTATTTCCAATAACTAGAAAGACAGGGGTAGCAGCCAGAAAAAGAAAAGGTTTTGAAGTTATTAAGTGTTAGACACCATCTAACGCTACAAAGGTTAAAGTAAGATGTGGTGTTTAAGAAGCATTTGTAATTTAATGTGCTCAAAAGAGGACTTTCTGATTTTTTTTCAGCTATTGTGTAGTTATTCATCCAGGCAATAGGCACTGTTCTTGATTGTTTTCTTTTTCTATTGTCTGTTTTGTGTTGCTATAACAAAATACCTGAGACACAGTAGTTGATAAGGAAAAATGTTTATTTAGCTCATAGATTTGGAGGCTGAAAGTCCAAGATTGGGTAGCCCCACTGGGCAAGGGCCTCATGTTGTGATACGTCATGAATGATGGCATCACAATGACAGGAGAGGTGAAGAGAGGAGCAGCACATGCAGAAGAGACTATGTGGAAGGGAGACCCAGAGGAGGCACCAGGCTTGCTTTATAACAACTCACTCTTGGTAAATAATCCAGTGAGAACTCATTCCCTCAAGAAAAGCATTAATCCCCCTTGAAGGTCTCGCCACCTTTCAATACTCATGAACCTTTGGGGTATAACTATATCCAAACCCACTCACCAAGCAAGTCTCCTTTTCAGCTTAGCCAGTCTTCCTTGGGGACCCAGTGCTCTTTCCTATGATCTGGCTTCTCTTAGGAGACACAATATAACATATGTATATATACCTCATCCTGTTTATAGTGGACCATTTTTTTCTCATAGGACTCTGAGCCATTAAACTGGATAATTTTTCCCCAGGTTAGGTGTTCTTGACTATTTTGCACCAATTATACAATCATTGTCTGCCTAAAGCACAGAGCCTCTATGCAGCTGTCTCATAACTTTCTTCAGTCAATCATATGTGTCAGCTTTGATTCATGCAAGACTCCTCTCGGACTTTAAAAAATGAATATAATTGCTTATAACTCAACTCTTCTGAAAATAATTTAAGTGAGCTTATAATAAGAGGCATATTTAATAAGTTAATAAAACCTATAACATCAAAACCAAGTAGAGAGATTTCAAAATAGATCAACACAGGTAATGTGACTCATATTTATCTCTAAGGTTTCAGGAAGCCAGACACAAAAGGGAAACATACATAATTCAAGTCATTAGACAATAGAAAATAATAACTACTCTTTAGGGGAAAGAAATACACAAATAATTATAAATTCAATTGTAATAGGATTATGGAGTGACAGAAAATATCCTCAATAAAATGTTAACACAAACACAACAATTAATGAAGATGCTTAAGAAGCATGTTGAATCTGTCAGAGTCTTTTTCTTGCCCTAGAAACATTTAGCATTAAGGCGAACTTATAAAATATCATATTTCCAAAATTTACTAGCCTATGAAGAATTTACTTCTCCCCAACAGGATATGATGAACTGGCTAATTTAAATTCATCAAATATTTTCTGGATGCTTATTATTAGTTCAGCACCCTGTTACATGCTATGAGGCATAGCAAACAGCTAAGCCAGGAGTTCATTATGTATGGAGCTTTGGATTTTATTTAATATTATGTTCTTGGTAAGAGAATGGACAATGTATGTATTCTACTGACAACAGATTAGTGGCATAGGTGATGGAAACAGTCAAGACTTCATTTTTTGTATTTCACATGATTTAATCACTGCAGGATTGAAGGGAGGGGACAATGAGAAAAAGAGAATAATCAAGAATGGTGCCTATGATTTGAACCTTACTTCCTGGATGAATCGCCATGCAATCTACTAAAATTGGGAAAATGGCTGAAAAAAATCACAAAGTCCTCTTCTAAGCACATCAAATATGCCTGTTAAACATCACATCTTACTTTAACCTTTGGGGCATTTGATAGTGTCTAGTGCTTAATAACTTCAAAACCTTTTCTTTTTCTTGCTACCCTACTTTGCTTTCTAATTATTGTTTCTTAACATTTTAGTCTCCCCACCATTTAAATGTTGCCTTTCTCTATTTTCCTGTTATCCCAACCACACAGAACTTCAACAATTGTCTGCATCTAATGACTCCCAAATCTATTTTTTTCTTCAACCTTTTTCCTGAACTCTAGAGATCCCTCCATGCAACTGAACCTCATAGCATCTGCATCCAAACTCTATTCACCAATTTTTCTCAAATTCCTGCTCCACTGCTCCATTTATTGAAAGATATCCTTGTATTAGACACTCTGATAAACAATTAATATACATTTATTTATTTATTCCCCACAACACCTTACTTAGGTAAGTGTCAACCCACTTTCACTATGAAAAAAATGAAGCACTTAGACACTTGGATAAGTGGTAGAGCTGGGGTCCAAACTCAGATAATATTCTCTTGCACCTGAGTGCTTGACTTCTGTGTATATTACATGTTGGCTCTTACCTTTGGTCAATGAAGACAGAAATCTCGGAGTCATTTTAGCCTTCTCCCTTTACTTAAATATGGAATATGTTACCACATTCTCTTAACAGGTCTTGGATCCCTGTCCTTTGTTCTGTCCCCACTGCTAATGTTGAACTTCAAATCTTCATTATTTCTAACCAGGAATATTTTCATAGCTTACTAAATGGTTACTCCTATTCTAATCTCTTATATACTTTGCAGTGTGCTAAATAAGTTTTTTTTTTTTACAAACTGCAAATCTGATCATACTTTTTCCCTTTTTAAACCTCAATCGCCTTCTCATTAGTAGACATTGTAAACCTAGTGGTCATGAATTTAGACTAATGTTGCACTGAATCCTACTTTATTTACTAATGTTTAAGTTCTTTAATATATTTATCTTTAGTAACCACGTGTGTGTGTGTGTGTGTGTGTGCATGGGTGTGTTTGGTACTAGAGATTGAACTCAGGGGTATTCTACCTCTGAGCTATAACCCCAGACTTTTTTACTTTTTGTTTTGAAACAGGGTCTCATTAGGTTTCTGAGAGTCTCACTAAGTTGCTGAGGCTGGTCTTGAACTTGTGATCTTCCTGTCTCAGCCTCCCAAGTATTGGGATTACAGGCATGTGCCACCATGCCCGGCTTAATAACCACATTTTATTTATTTTTTAATTCTTTTCTTAAATACTCTTATGGGTGCATTGCAATCTCACATCATTATGTAGTTCTGAGTGATAGGGACATGCATGCACATATAATTGGTGAGCTTTCCCTCAGTTCCTTCCCTCTCCCTCCCTTTCTCCATACATGACTTTAAGATTGACACTAGTAATTGCACATATGTATATAACTTCAGTGGCAGTGTTTCCCTCATTGATTCTCCCCCCCATGCCACCCTCCCTTAGGCCCCCTCCATTACTCCACTGGTGTTTCTCCTCCATTGTCTAAAGTTCCTCTTGTATTATGATGTGATTACTCCTTAGCTTCTGCATATGAGAGAAAATGTGACCCTTTACTCTCTGTGACTGGCTAATTTCAGTTGACATAATGTTCTCCAGGTCCATCCATTTTCCTGCAAATAACATAATTATTTTTCTGAGTAGAATTCCTTTGCATGTATATCCCTTAATGTTGTAATCCGTTCATCTGTTGATGAACACCTAGGTTGCCTGCATGATTTGGCTATTATGAATTATGCTGCTATAAACATGGATATGCATGTGTTACTATAATATGATTTCAGTCCTTTTGGAAAGATACCCAGGAGTAATAACAACATTTTAAAATGAGGATAATGACATACTCATGAACAGCAGCCCATTAGTAAAACCATAATAAATATTGGTGATAATTTATCATCATCATCATCATCATTATTATTTTAATGTCTAAGGTAAATTCAAAACTAGTCTGGCATCCACAGCCCCTCAAACTCATGATCCATATCTATTTCTTTAGTCTTATCTCATTCTGCTTAACTCATAGCAAACACTCACCATAGTTAGTGAAATATTGCATGTTTCACACATCTGTGCTTTTGTTCAGCTGCCCTTTCTGCTTGAGATCCTGTTTCTTAGTGTAGAGACCTGGTAAAATGTTTCCAATATCTTAAAACTTATTTAAAACAAACATTTTTTACAAAGTCCATCTGATTTCTCCTCTTCTACTCAGGATTGAGTATTTCCCCTCTGGTATCCCTCCTCTACACAAATGTAGTATTTGTTTATATATCTATTTCCCTATTTTAGACTCCAATCTCTTTAAGTTCAAAGAGCTTTATTGGTCTTTGTATTCCTGGCATAGAGCTCAGTGTCTGGAATTGGGCATCACTAAGCTGTGAGAAACACATGATGAGTCATACTGCTCCAGGTGAGGCCACCCTAGACCATCATCCAAAGTATGATCTCATCAAACTCCGTAGCAAACCTACCCCAGCAACATCAGCACTGTCATGTTGAACAGAGGACTTGCAAGAAATAATCAATGGCCATCATACAGGCAGTTTGTTTCATGATCATATCTAATTGATGCAGATACATTAAAAAAAGGAAAAGAAAATGTAATTTCAATTCTTGATTTTCCATAAGAATAATATAAAAGGAGACCCTGAAAGAGTGTGTCTTTGTCTGTAGATGAATAAAAATATTTCATGACTGGAGTACAAACCCACAAGATTAGGGGCTTTTTATTCCAATTATAGAAGTTCTAGCTCCAGCTCATCACTCCCTCCTCCTCCGTTTTCTTAGCAGGCTATTGATGATAGTCATAAGGGACTCAGAGGCATCCAGTTATTTTGTAATAGTGGAGAGCAACTGTGTGTGATGAGTGTCTCGGGCACAATGGAAGTCAGTAGAGCTACATGTACAATGTCAGGATTTTTCACAACGCTTCCCAATTAACTTCCAGAGAGCCTGACTACAATATCACCAGCTGCTCACTCAATCAATTTCTACACATTTTCCTGAGCTAAATGGGGCTTGCATGACTAGATTTGCATAGGAGTGTTCTCCAGTTGCAATGTTATAACTAGCAGGCGAAGTATTTGGAAATGTCTTTTTTTCTGCTTCGTGGGACATTCTCTTTGATTTTATATCTTCCCCATGTTATTTTCCAACATTGCTTTGCATCTATACAGTTTGTAAATTTGGAATGAAAGTCAAAAACTGGTGATGAGAGTATAAGACAGAACTTATTTCTTGCCATAATTCACTCATTAGTTTGCTTTTTCTTTACCAGATGTTGATTAGTTGCCTTTTATCTGTAGGGCACTGTGCTATATGTTGAAGATACAATGAAGATAAGAAAATATTCCTGACATTAACATTTTAGGGAATAATCTGGAAATATAAAAATAAACTACAGATAATGACAGTCTGTAATTAAGAGAGAGTAGTCAGAGAAATCCCTAATAAGAAGATGCCACTGAAGCTAATATTTTGGGAAAGAGAATTTCAGACAGAAAGAAAAACAATGGCAAATGTCATTTTGTTGGCAAGAGCTCATTGGGTATAGAACTGACAGACTGTGGTGTAGTATACCACAAGGTGCATGAGTGATAAGAGATAAGGTGGGGGAACCTAGCAGAAAGTGGTTCATGTAGGACCCTGAAGGTCATTCTTGAAATTTTCTTTACATGAACTGGGCATTTGGATGACTCTGTGTGCAGTGTAGAGATGAGATCAGAAAGATGCAAGAGAGAAAGAAGAGAGACCAACTATTATAGTGATGTAGGTGAAAGATGTAGGACTTGAACTAGAGAACTGATGATGGAGATAGAAGGAAATGGAGATTATGCTGTAATTTGGAGGTGAAGCTGGCTGAACTACATGAATAGATGTTTTAGAGTTCTTGTGTGTGCAAATTAGTGATATAAACTCTGGTTATGGCTACAGTCCTTTATGACTCCAAAAATACTCCTTGATTTAGTGTAGGACATTACATCTTAACAAAATCAATAACTAATTTAAATACAAGTGAAACTATACCACATGGGTAAGGTTTTGGAAATGAACCCATAAAAAAAACTATTAGCTATATAGAAATGGAAAAAATGTGGACATTTAAACATTTATTTTGATATAAAATTTTTCCTCAACCAATATTCCTTCATAATTTGTCCTTATTTTACAAATATATGTAGGAAAACTGGAATTAAACTTTACAAATATATTTTGGGGAAATATACCTTCTCTATCCATACACATAAGGTAAATTACTATGAATTATTAGTAGTTCATACTAAATGACAAAATGACAAAGCAATTGGTTCATGTTAAATAACAAGGTAACAGGAAGTCAAACAAATCCCAAGACAACAGAAAATTATTTAGTAATACTATAAAAGAACTTAATATACCAACTGCCAGTATTCAGCAACCAGAGAGCTGAAACACGATGTGTAAATGGAACTAAGTTCTCATGCTCCTCAGTCAACAGCCTATAATGTGATCATTGGCAAACTTTATTTATGGACAATTTGAAAAAATATGAGATTACTCCAGGCTCAGAAATATCATAGAAGGAAAATATTATAAATACCAACAGCACAGATACCTCATAATTGAGGTAGAATAACAGTGGTACTCCAGAGGGGTTCCTATTTTAATTGTTGAAAACTGAGAATAAGTTACCTTTCATGGTAAAAAAGAAGTCTTGGCAGATGTGATTAAAGACAGGAGGATCACAGGTTCAAAGACAGCCTCAGAAAGAAGTGAGACTCTCATTAGTCTAGCAAGACCCTGTTTCAAAATAAATAAAATAAATAAAATAAGGCTTAGAGTGTAGCTTGGAGGTAGATTGCCATGGGGCCCAATCCCCAGTGCCACACACACACACAAACACACACACACACATGCAAGATCTCAAGATGGGGAGATTCTCTTGATCTATCCAGTTGGTGCCAAGGAAATCATAGGATCATTATAAGAAGGGGGCAAGGGGGTTCAGAGTCGAAGGATGAGATGTAATGACAGAATTATATTTCAGAGGGGGAGAAGAAGATTGGAAGATGCCATATAGCTGGCTTTTAAGATGAAGAAAGGGGCCACAAGCCCCACGAGGAATGCAGGCAGCCTTGAGAAGCTGGAAAAGGCAAGGAAATAGATTCTCCCCAAATGACCTCAGGAAGAAAGCAGCCTGGTCAACCCTTTCATCTTCTGACATGCACATCTGTAAGAAAATAAAAACTTTATTGTTTTAAAACACTAGTTTATGATAATTTGCTGCAAGAGCAATAGGAAATTAATGGAAAAAGATAAAATACTATTATCTAAGAGGAAGCATTATTTATATAAAACTATAATAGGGATTGCAATGTTATTTAAAAAATAGTGTGAAATTAAAAAAAAAAAAACTACCGGAAAGGATTGCAGATTCTATGTAGTATCTCAATTATAAATATAAAATATTTAAGGAAGCTTACAGTGTCACAAGAAAATATAGAATCAAATAAAGAACTAATAACCAACAAATAATAAAAAGCATTTAGCTGAAGCATTTGTAACCCCAGATATAAAGAATTATTATTAAAAAGAAAATGATTGAAAGATTTCTTTTAGCCATGCATTCATAATGCTTTTTATATTCTATAGCCCATATAATTTATAGTAAAAGAAACCAAGGATTTAGTCCATGGTCAATAGTAACTATTAATTGGAAAGTTTCACATAGTCAAGTCATAATAGAAGGCTGGGATGAAGATGTGAGACCATGTGAAGGTATAAGGTAGCTGGGAGCACAAAAGAATGATAACAATAAGTAACAGGGTAATGAAAACATTAAAAAATGAAATTAGGAAAACCCTGGGGAAGGTGTGCTAGCTTATGAGAAATTACAACTAATGATATATAATTTATACTGAGAGTTGTTCTAAGAACAGTGTGTTCACATTTTCTTTGAACAGGACCATGGTTTTCAAAACACAACATCTGGAATAATACAGGGTTTAAAGTGATACACTGACCTAAATAATACTTCATCATGTACAAGGAAAATAAAATAACCAAAGAATAAACAAAAGTGGGAACTCACAGGAATAATGGAGCAATAAGGTCAGTCACCTAATCCTATCGAATATCATCTTGGTCTTCTTGACAAATAACGTCCAAGTCAGAACGAATTACAAACTCTTCACAGAAAGTCAACATAAAGTTTGTGATACCTCCAAAGATAAGAGGGAAAGGAGTCTTGGAGCATCACTCAGGGTACATGAAAAAAGATCTATCTGGAAAGCTAGAAAATGGATTAAGTCAATAGAAACTTAAGATTCAGCACACAAAGTTTGAAACTGGAAAATACAAAAGGAGAAAAAAGAAAGCATAAGAGCAATGTACAGAAATGAGTCAAACAAGCAAAGATTGCAAAAAATAGGCATAAATCAATAGATAATATTATGTATAGGACAGGCTACCTAGATGCTGGATGGGACAAATAATTACACATTCAAATAAAATTTCAAAATCTACAAAATCAATCTTAGATACAAATGCAATAGGTAATGAAGGAAGTATAGAAAGAAGCAATACTGCACTTATCTGCAGCCTATGTACATGAGGCAAAGGGAGGAATTAAAGAGTATGTGAGAAATACACCTTTAGCACCCATTAACTCCTTATAAGAAATGAGTGAATTAAAGAGCATGGAAGAGAGTGACAAGCAAGATCATTGAAGGGTTTTACAAGTCATTCTGAAGACAGAAGAAGCAACAAAGCAGACCCAAACAAGGACCTTATGAATGACCATGGGGCTGAACATAGTCTTGTCAACAAAAGAGATATACAGTTTTTAAAACAAAATGCACTGGGTAGAGTTATACATGAATAATATGAATGGAGCTGTATTTGTTTGGTCAGACTAGATGCCAAGGACATCTATGGGATTCCTTGAATGTGTGGAGTGACTAGACACAGAGAAACACTGCTGATATATATAAGGAATGGACTTTGTTCACAGTGATGATAACTACATTAATGTTGATATGTTGTAAAAACAATAAATTAGAGTGAGAGTAAGGTGTGTATTGTAGAATATACACCTTGGTATTAACTGTGACTCTAAGTCCTAGTCCTGTGATAGCACTTTTATTAGGACCAACATATAATAAAACTGCTGCCATCATAGGGTGGAGGTTTTAGAGGCAGATGTGGATATATCTAAGTTCAACATATTAAAGCTACCTGATTTACAATACATACAACCCACATCCAAATGGGTGGTGGTTATGGAACCACAGATTAAATTAATTATATCTATGAGCAGTATATTTATTCATTAAATACAACAATATCTGAGATTTCAAGACTCAAAAACACATCTGTTCACATTTTCCTGTTTCAAGGGATCACGTTTCCTCTGTTTTCCTAACATGTTGAATTTGGGTCTCTGGCCATATGCTCTTGACCCCATTAGGTACCCCATCATAAAATGTGGAACAGAGGGAGTGGGATCCCATAGTGCTAGGAACTGGTAGTTTTTTCTGTGTTTTCTTTCATTCAGTCTTCATAGCAACCTTGCTGGGTAGACATTTTAAGCCTAATTTACATAAAATGAAACTAATTTTTAAATGAATTTATGTAAGTAGATAAAGGGCCAATGGTTATTAGTGAATGGAGTCATGATAAAGCCTCAGTCTCTCTACTGCAAAAATTCTATTATTTTCTCTTAGGAATTTTATGGGAAGTTTCAATAACCAAATGGTAATTCAGTCTTCCTTTCATTTGTTTTACAGAAACAATACATGAACAGTAATTAAATGGAAAACAACAATTTCCCTTGCCATCTCTAACCCAGTTCCATCAGCACCCAATGCAATCTGTCTGGTAAAAAACACACAAAACTTGATTTCAGCTCAGCATCCAACTATGTAAGCCTTTCACACCCTCTTTGATTTCACACTGTCGAGAATTACAAAGGAGGTCCAAACTAATTTATCCTTCCAGGAAAAGCACTGGAAATCTTGGAACAGAAATAGAAATAGTACATGGATCTACATCACTGTTATAAAATGTGGCCTGTGGGTGGCCAACTATATATATATATATATATATATATATATATATATATATATATACCACTATATATATTATATAATATACCACTATATAATATAGTGGTATATTAAAGTATACATGTAAAATAGTTCATGAATATAGGGTTCATAAATATATGTATATAATCTTTACTGTGTCATAAATATATTGTAAAAAGGAGTTTCCTGAACATGCAAAGAAATACTAAAATTCACCATTATGCTTATATAGTCTGGCTACTTGTATGTTTAATTTTGCTTTTAGAATATTTTAATATTGCAATGGCAATAACCAAATTATGGAACCAACCTAGTTGTCCATCAACAGATGAATGGCTAAAGAAAAAATGTGGTATATATACACAATGGGATTTTACTCAGCCATAAAGAAGAACAAAAGTATGTCATGTGCAGGATAATGGATGGAACTAGAGAATATTATGCTGAGATCAGCCAGTCTCTGAGAGTCAAGGGTTGTATGTTTTTTCTCATCTTTGGAAGCCAGAGAGAAAAGAGGAAACAAAAGTGATTTCAGATAAATGAGGAGAGAATATAGTAGAACAGCAGAAGGTGGAAGGAGGTGGGAAGGGGGAAAAGGAGAATTGATGAAGGAAATATTTCAAACAATTCTGTGTGCATACATGAAGGTATCACTACCAATCTCACTAACACGTATGAGGAGGAGGTAGCGAGGTGGGATCTGGAGGAAAACACACCAAGGGTTGTGTGCATGTATATTTGTATCACTTTGAACTTTGCTATGATGAATAATTACAATGCACTTTTATAAAGGTATATATAAAAGTATATTGTGCTATGGTATCCTGGTCTGGCCCCATGATAGTAAATTCAGGAACAACTTGGAGTCTATGAAGAAGAAATTTCTAATGGAAAATTTCAGACAAATCTTTTATAGGTCACATTATCCACTGCAACTATAGCTGGTACAGCCAACAGTGTGAAATAACTCTTTTCAAGACAATTACAAGATTTTCTATTTTCACTAGGTATTTTTAATTTCAGCCTTCCTCATATAAAAAAGCTGGAAATGTACTTGCACATTTTCTAAGAAACAAGGAGGAAGAAAGAGGACCCTTCATCAAGGGCTACTAGCAATGCAATACAGATATCCCAAAGCCAGAGCAAGCATCTGATTAATAAAATTGAATCACTTGTAAATCAGTGGTGAAGTGTCAGGTCCTTGAATAGGTTGGAGGATTTATTCTAATGAAAGAATGGCAATAAAGAAGCGTTTACAACTGAAATGGGGATGGAAGTAATTAAGAGCTCCTTTGAAAACAGAAGGATAAATGAAGGAGTTGGGTGAGGCTGGGGTGTTAATAGGAGGAGGAAAAACAGCCACAGACCATTTGTCTTCTTGATTGGCTAACTTTATGGATTTTTTAAGGCAGTATTCTGTTGAAAACACTATGATAAACATAAATATTTCTCCAAATGGCATAATAATGATGTCTGGAATCAGATGTCAAATTTAAAAGTAAAACTACATTTAAAAGTCAATGGAAAACAAAATATTTTTTTCATAGTACCAGATTGAATATAATCTTTGAAATTGTTAAATGCTACTATACAGAAAAAAGTACGTCAGGTTGTTTAGCAATGAGATTGCAAAGTTACAAAAATTGAAATATTTAAGGGCAGATTTAAAGTTCCATTGGCTCACATTTCAATATTTAATTATTTTAGTCCGAATCTTATTACCTCTTCTGAACCAAATCAAATCCTTGCTTTAAACCCCATTAGCACTGTTGTCATGTCTTTATTTGGGCATATAAATTGGATTCTACTTAGTTCACTTTTGATTTGTATATAGCTCATATTCTAAAATAAATGTAAACTTCCTATGAGGACAGCCATATTAAAGTCTCCACATTAAATCCCTTTTAACATATGAGAGAAGTATCAGTTAAAAATCTTCAAGTGACCAACCAAAAACAAAAACAAAAATCTAAACTTGCCTAAGCATAAAAGAAAGAAAAAAATGGAAAAAGAAAAGGAAATTAAGAAAAAATATATTGGTTCACTTATATGATTCAAAGGTGGATTTTTTCTTCAGATAATATTGAACTAGGGGTTTAAGATAATTTTATTAAAACCCAAATTTTCTCTCTCCATTTTGTGTGTGTGTGTGTGTGTGTGTGTGTGTGTGTGTGGTTCTGGGGATTGAACCCAGAGGCTTTCTACCTCCCAGTTATATCCCCAGCTCTTTTTTCTTTTTGTTTATTTGTTTGAAACAGGGTCTCACTAGGTTGCTGAGAGCCTTGTATGTTGCTGAGGCTGACCTTGGACCTGTGATCCTCTTGTCTCAGCCTCCCAAGTACTGGGATTACAAACGTGCCTCACCATGCCTGGCTCTCTCCATTTTTAACTGTTTACCTCACCAAGTTTAGTCTTCTTGGTGTAGTTGAGCTGGCTGTCAACTCACGTTGAGAATAATAACCTTTACTTTTCATACCTAGAAAAAAATAGCTAGAATATCTTTTCCACAAACATAAAAGAAAATATAAATTCACCGCTTCTCATTGGCTCTTACTGTGATTTCTTTCCCATCTCCAAAGTAATTATTTTGGTCAGAAGTATACAATAAAATGATAGATAAGACTTAGTTCATAGGTACCACACTTGAGCTACTGTCTCCTGTAATCAAATGAGGACAGAGATAATCCAGCCTCAAAGACAGGTGCTGAGAAGGTGACACAGGGAGGACCCAGAGAGAAAGTATTAGATTTTATGACCAGAAGAAAAGGATATGGTATCTGCATGTACATATACATTTATCTTCTTTGGTGAAAACAACATTTTTTGCACTGATACTTTTAACAAGGACATCTCAGAGAAGAATTCCAAATTATGCGTGATAGCGTGTTTGATGGAAAGATTAAAGTTGAAATAGTAGGTTTAGGCCAGATAGTAGGTATAGGTCAGATTATACTAGCTTGAACATTTGAGACTTTAATGCTCTTGTCAGTGGACAATTATTGGTGAGGATTTTGAAAAGAGTATCATGCATATTAGGTAATTCCTAATTTGTATTAAATATGTAATGATGAAGATTAAATGTAAGTGTTGAAGCTACTCTGTGGGTTATGTTTTGCATGTGATTCCCCCATTACAACCTTGTAGGACAAGTTAGAATACTCACTTCAAAGGAAACTGAGTCTTTGAGAAATGACATAGTTTGCTTGGTTCATGAGAGTAAAGAAGTTAGCCATACCTTACTCTGTGCTCCCAGAGCACTATGAAGGGATCCCCAGCTGAGTGCTCAACATGAGAATATAGTTTAAGCCATAAGAGACTGAGATTAATCGGGATACTTTTCATAGAAAGCAAAAACATTTCTCTTGGAAGTGTAAGAACATACTAATCTTGGCATTAAGACAAAATCTTCTATACATACTAGTAGCCTTTTCTAAGCCTTATTTCCAAAACAGAGAGTTTTATAACACTGACTCTGCCTGTCAGGTCTTAAAGATAGTAGAAGCTTTTAACTTGAGCTGATTAGTCCCCTAACACACACACACAGGGATATAGTCTGGAGGCTCAGTTGCATAGACTATTTCCTGTGCATTCCCAAGGCGGAGTTACAAACTGCTTCTATGCTTCTATTGAATGTGCCATCCTTCTTCTTCCTGGTGATCCACTTCCTTCATTTTATAATTATAATCAAGAATCCTATTGTATTATAGTGTATTATACTATATTTATTGTACACATTGGGTATTCTACTCTCTTTCTTATTTGGTTGTAATTTTTAGTAGTCAGTAGATGTTTATTTCATGGATGTCTGATGGTTAGAAGAAATATTTCTCTTCTCTATGCTTTAGTTAACTTTCACTTTGGTTTTCAACCTGGAACTGGGGACTAATATAAGTAAAATTTTGCTGAGGGTTCAATACAATCCATTAGTATATTTGCTTTTTAATTGCATGGAGTAATCTTGTAAATCTGATTTTCAGTTTGAGTTTTATTATCTTTCTTTTTTTTCTATTGTTGAATTCAAATGGGTTTGACTGAGTTTTCATTTAAGTTACATGTCTTGCATTCTTTATCTTAACAGAATTATTAGAAGCTGTTTATTTCTTTGTTATTAAATTTTAGGGACCATACAAAGTTGATGTAAAACTTAAACACAGAAAATATTGAAGTTAAAGGTATGCTAATTAAAGGTACACTAATAAGTATATTAACATAGGTTGAATTTGATTGAAGCCTGTTTCCAGACTTAAAGTAAAGGTAGCAATATTACTTTTGTCATATGTTTGGGCTGGATTTTCAGATAATGTTTTATAGCATTTAATAAGTATTTGGAATATGGTAAATATTCCTGAAATGGGAGTTATTAGTTTTGTAGTACTGAAATAAAAACAAAAGTTAAAGGGTCATGAAAAGGATTTTACAGGATATTCCATTTCCATGTTTTATGTTCCAACATAGTACAGAAACAAGATTCAATTCTTGCATGGAAATTGCTTATCTTAAATAAAGTACAAAGACTTCATATATTTCTTTAAAGAGATACTCTAGGTTCTGAGGATTCAGTGAAAAGGACATAAAAAGGTAGTTTCTGCTATAATGGGGCTTAGAACTATACGGGTGGCAACTATTAAATAAGAAAACAAGGAAATGAACAATATGCTTTCAAATTATGATATGAGCATGGAAAAGGGGATAGCTATATGTTGGGTTGTCAGTAAAAGCCCCTTTGAGAATAGCAAAGAGCCAGCCATGGAAATCGTGTGTGTGTGTGTGTGTGTGTGTGTGTGTGCACATGTACTGAAGAGAGGACTGTTTCACTGGAGGTGCTGAGGCCCTAATGGGGACTGAAATCTGTAGAACTAGGGGGAAACAGAAAAGGATGAAGATAAAGTCCAATGGTAAGGTGGACCTGATGGGCATGGTAAGGAGTTTGGATTTTCTTCTAAGTACAATGGGAAGTTACAGGAGGGATTTCGAGCAGAAGATTGCATGATGTGATTCATACATAAGATGAATCAAATGCATAAGATGAATCTGGAACTTATGGAGAAAATAAAAAGGAGAGAAGCAAGAGGAGATGCTTGAAGAACATTCAGGATGTTCTTGCAGGGATCCAAAGGAACAAGGTGCTACAGGCAGGGGTGGAGGGAGAGAGATATGGACAGATTTGGTATATTTGCAGTACAGCTGAGAGGAACTGTTCATGAAATAAATATGACAGGTGAGGGAAGGAACAGAATCAAGCTGAGTGGAGCAAGGATTTTGGTTTTAGTAACCAGATGGACATTGGTGCCATTTTCTGAGAGGGATTAAACTTAGTAATATATACTAAATATTAATATCAGGAACATATAAAAATAACTGATTTTAGATAAGCTTAATGCAAGGAATTACAGTCTTTTTACAAATATTCTTTATTTTATGCCATAGCAATATATCTGTTAGACTTCTGTCCTGTGTTTTTGAAATCACCAAAGACTATCATGCATTGTTTGCCCAGACTTCATGATCCATTTTTCATTAAACATATTTAACCATTATATCCTATTTAATTATACTTGTATTTTAAAATATTTTATTTAAATCTATAGTTTATACTTTAATATTCATTCATTTGAGTATTAAGGAGCTACATTGTGCCCAGCATTACACATGTTACGGAAATAAACATGTCTATAAAAATTGTTATATTCCTGGACCTTTTATTCTTATTTGAAGAGAAAATCATAAAATAATTTAATAAATAAGTGTATGATAGATTATATTAGAAAGTGATAACTACGATACAGTGAAATAAAACAGAGTAAGGGAGATGGAGTGTGCTCTTTCAAGAGTAGAATTGGGCAAGTCTGTTCTTCACTGGATTTCTACTGCTTAGAATGCCCTAGGAATGTGAAGTGTTGTTTCCTCTTTCCTAAATGGCTGTTCCTACTTACTATCACTTATTCTCTGAAATGTAAAGTCTGGGCATCCTACCAACAGGCCCAGCTCTCCTTTGGTCTTGCTAATAATGGTACTGGCTTACACTAAAGCAGTTTGGGCAGAGCCGAGAGAAAATGCTCACCCTCAGCCTTTGCTGGTGACCAGAGTAGCTCTTCAAGATGCTAAAGAGGGCCTGTAATCCCAGTACTTGGAAGGTGAGACATGAGGATCATCGCAGGTTTGAGACCAGCCTTAGCAACCTAGAGAGACTTTCAGCAACCCAATGAGACCTTGTTTCAAAACAAAACATAAAAGAGGGACGGGGGTGTAGCTCAGAGGTAGAATGCCCCTGGGTTCAGTCCCTAGTAATCACACACACACACACCCACACACACACACACATGCATGCATGCATGCGAGCGCTAAAGAAGGTTCAAGCCTTATCCGTACCATGTCCCCAGAACTCATCTTTAAAGCAAAGCATAAAAAGGGGATTGGGGATGTAGCCAAGCCTCAGCCTTATGAGCTAATAAAACCATCTAAGATTTATTTAGTCATTTACTTTATACCAACACTTTCCTACATGATTTATACATGCATTTACTTTTACATGACAATTACATTTATAATCACAATTTAGCAGATGTGGAAACAGAGATACACAGATGCCCAAGCTAATACACCTACCAGACAGGCCCAGTCAGAATTAGAACCCAGTGATTCTGACTCCAGAGACCATTAGGGATAAAATAAGTTATTTCTCAGAACTCCTTAAAAGTACAGATCAGGATATTCTCCTTGGCCTAACCGAGGCAATCACAGCTCACACTGCAGTCCCCTAACTTTTGGTCTTCTACCTTAAACATCCCTAGTTGTGGTATATACTGTAGGAAGGCCAACATTTCAGGCATAGTTTCTCCTTTTGTTGTTACTATATTTTTCTTATTTTGGTGCTAGGGATTCAATCCTGGGGGCATTCTTCCTCCAAATTATACCCCCAGCCTTTTTATTTTTGAAGCAGGGTCTTGCCAAGTTGCTGAGGCTGGCCTGAATCCTGCGATCCTCCTATCTCAGCCTCCCAAGTAGTGGGATTACAGGCATGCATCACCACACCCAGATAGTGTTTGAGAAAACAGTCTCAAAATTTTAGGTCCAGTCCCCAAAGTTGCTTTCCTTTTCATAACTAAAGAGGACCTATGGTATCTGAGTTTGTAGTTATTAGTGTTCAGAAATGGCCTTCTCAGTTCATCTTCACAGATAGACAGCAGGGGTTTGCCTCTGTAGTTAACTGGTCCCACCTGGTGAATTTCCAAAAATAATGAGACTCCCTGGGTATCAATAACAATAATAATTATCAAAAAATGCAAAATCAAGCTCCAATGCTTAAAAGAACAAACAAGCAAACAAAAACAAATATTTTTCTCACTATCCAACCATACCTACTCACACCTACCTACATATACACATATGTAAGAAAATAAAAACAACTTTCAACCTAGGTGAAATACTGTGTTTAAATAAAGAGTAATACATTTTAAAATATCAGGAAAACATAAACAAACTAAACATACTTTAAAAGTTAAAAAGAAGCAAATAATAGAAAAGAATAATGAAAAAAGATCAGGCTACCCTACAACAAAGGTACAATGACATAAATTAGACTCAGAAACTAAACAAAGGAAAATCTAAGAAAAAAATCAACAAAATGGTCAAAACATAATATAATAGAGACAATTCCCAACCTAAAAGATTTTAATGATAAAAGGTAAAGTATTACATATGTTTGACTTAAAAACTTTGAAGTAATAAAAACTTGATAGGTTAACACACAGGAGAGTAAACAAAAATTATTTCAAAAGAATTATAGGGTAGAATACAAAAGTAAGCTACTGAAAAATAAAAGAATGTTTTAAGAATTAGAAATTGGGTTAAAAGAAAGCCCACAAGATACTGGTCATTCAAGATCAAAAGCTCATCTTCTTCATATGGAGACAGAAGTTCCAGAAGACACCAGTGCATTTTCCCTTACAAGACTCATGGTTCATTGTTAGCCCGTGATTGAAGGCATGATCTGAATGTCAAGACTCAAGGACACAGAACACTGCTCTTATTCACCCCTTATTTCACATCTACTTTTCTGGGGTGTCCTGTTTTTATGGAGCATTCTGAATATTTTCTCTGAGTATCTCCTCTGCTCACAAGAGACCAGGACCTTGGGCAAGTCTGCACCTTTGACCTATTTATTCTCTCTTTGCCCCAAAATGCTCTATACTTGAATTTCCACCTATACCATTAAATCTGCTTTTTCATGAGTAGTAGGTTTCAGAGAGATTGTTTTTAAGATATAATGTCACTTCCACAGAATAGTGTTATTTTTGAAAAGTAAAGGAACTGTGAAAGCCAGTTCTAAAACAGTTATTAATCTGACTTTGTGCAGGCCATACAAACCATTCCAGGTAAGGGAATGATAAGAAAAGTCAAATATATTGCCTTATGGCATTCAGTTTAGGAAGTTAAAATAGGATATAAACCCACTGTTTTCTAATTCAGTGTTTAATACTGTATCACAACTCTTATATTTAGAATGAAGAAACTTATTTTTTAGATTTTTTTATTTGGTGTGTGTGTGTATGTATGTGTGTGTGTGTGTGTGTGTGTGTGTGTGTGTGTGTTACTGGGGATTGAACCCAGGGGCATTCTACCTCTGAGCTACACCCCAAACCCTATTTTATTTTTTATTTTGAAACAGGTCTCACTAAGTTGCTGAGGGCCTTGCTAAGTTGTTGAGACTGTCCTTGAACCTGCGATCCTCCTGTCTCAGCCTCCCAAGCACTAGGATTACAGGCTTGTACCACTACACCTGGCTTTTTATTTAGATGTTTTTCTGAAAAACTATTCTTAATAGAAACTAACAAGTTGTAATGTAAAGCAAAATTAAGAGAACATTGAGAGAAATTTAAAGAACAGAAATGCCTTTGTCCTTTCATATTTGTATATTTGAAGCAGAATCAAACAAAATTCATCAATGTCATTGCCAAATTTTATTATCTGAGAATTTTTACTAAATGGAACACCAGTGCATATTTAAATTCACATAAAAAATTTCCCTGTGATAAAAAGATAACTATATGATACACATAAATGTATATAAAAAGAAAATATTGGTTTTCTTGGACTGATATAATCAATAAGCTTACAGTATAAGATACATTTATTTTTAAATATTTTATAAGTGAGATGAACCTCAAACCTTACCAAAATGTGAAATTTCAAAGCTTGGGAGCATGACTTCATTTTAGTAATTATCTTGAACTCACTGAAAATCTTTAATTGACTATTTTGGCCTGCAAAATCCATTTTCCCCTTAAACTTTAAAAACATTAGTTCTCTAGTACACATTCCCTGCACTAGGGTCAATCTGCAAAAACAGTTACGGGACAGGCGTTTGCATTGTGTCAGCTTAATAACAGGTGAAATTTCAGATAATGAGACTATTGGAGTGGTGAAAGTGAACGGAAGTGTGAAGTGAACTATCAACAAGAGAGCTGCTGTCACTCTTGACGTTTCCAGTTCTTAGACTCAAGGGGGCACCAATTAATACCTGAAAATAAAATTTTAAAACCCACTTAAAGGATATTATATGGTAATGGAAAGGCTTGTTATGGAGCCCAGAGAACCAGTAGCCTCATGACCCAAAACAAGATGACTGCCATTATACTGATATTACACCTCGTGCAATTAACGGAAGTGCCAATTAGTCTCTAGAAATGGCAAAACAGGTATACTTTCAGCTGTTAAATAGCTGAATGAATTGGAAAAGACAGAGAAAGAAGTGACACATTGCAGTGTAAAACTGCATAAAGCAGATTTAGACATAAAATAGATTCTTATTATAATTTCATAAAAAGAGAAACAGCTTGAAAAGAACTGTTTTAACAAGTTTTTTTTTTTTAAAGTCTTTGGTTGACTTATTTTATCATCCTATATTTCTATGGCTTCCTTTTCCATGTAAAATTTGGCCTTACTTTATAAAATGACATTTAATTTTTTTATGTGAGTTTGGCTTCAATTTATAAATTCTAATACAGCACTCTATAGTAGAGTAATTACAACTCTGAAACTAAAAGAATGCCTAAGCATGGTAGGATCCTATCAGAACATATTCAAATCCCACTAGATTATAATGTGATTATAATTAAGGTGGGTCAACTGCTTTAAAACAATCACAAAGTTATTGACTTGTTATAATAAAAATTTATTTCTCACATCATAGTCCAACATAGGGAAGAAATCAAGATATGTATTTTTAAATATAGAATTTAAAAACTTACTGATTCATTCATGTAAAAGGAAAAGGTATCAAAGACAGCTACAGTTTTTCGATTTACCAACTTGGGGGTGAGGTGGTATCAACCAATGAGATGAGGAAGATTAAAGAAAGGAAAGGATTCCAATTTATGCACCTTGGAATTAGGATGATAGTATTACAGAATTAACAAAGGACTTTATCAGGAGGCCACAAACCTGAGACTGGTCATAATTATTAACATGCTCAATGATAGATAGGCTTATGGAGGAATTTTTCTTAAAGTGATCCAGAAATCACCATAAAGAATGACTTGAGGGGATTCCTCTTTCTCTCTCCCTACACAATCTAGATGACTCAGGATCTAAACTCAAAGAGCACGGATTCCGGATGACTTCATGGAGAAGTGTCCCTCATATCTCACTTCCTACCTATGTAAATAATAAACTTTTATTGTAATAAGCCACTGAATTTAGTTATTATTTTAGAGCTCTTGACCTACCTTGATTTACATGCCCTCACGAATTTATAATCTAGTGGCATTATAATATTATTGATGAGATCCTACCATGCTTTGGCATTCTTTAATTTCAGAATATAATGACTCTACCATATTGTATTGTATTAGAACTTCTATTAACTGAAGTAAAAACTCACATGAAATCAGTAGGACATGGAATTAATAAGGGGTGAACATGAATAATAATCAAAACATTTATATACTTAATATAAGGTACTTTAAGAGGCAATTTTTCAGATAATTTCTGCACTATGGGAATTTTTATTTTCAAATCTAAACTAGTTTGCCATTCTCATGTTTCATGGTTAAAAAAATCACAAGGTCAGGTTATGTTTTGTTTTGTTTTGTTTTAATATATTGGTCATTGAGAATATAAATAAGCCCTGATTGTATATTCTTTTTCTTATACATTTACCCTCTACTTTATGTAATTTTGCTCATATTTTTATTATGTTATCCTATTTTATTCAGGTTATATTATTACTGATCTTTTCCTAATATCATACATTAGATATCTCATATTATCATATTTTCTAAAATAACTTTAAATTCTGTGAAGTTTAGTTACTTATTTATCAGAATTCCACAAATTTCAGTGATATTCATTTCATATGTTTAAAAGTTTTCTATTATATTTGCTTCTTTTACCAAAGATTATTTCAGTTAGAGAATGTGGTCAGTACTTACCAGTTTCTGGTAATTTGTTAGAACTTCTTTGTGGCCTAGCATTTGGCCATAAATTGCATGGTATTCTTGTTTTACAGTAATTTTATAAATGTATATTCTGTAAGAAACTGTAGTCTCCATTCATATGAAACCCTGGTTAATATGATGATCTAATTTTTTCTTTGGAATTCTGCCACTTCTCCCTTTATATTTTGAATCTATATGATAAGGTTCATATAAATTTTAAGTTGCTTTATCTTCTTACTGAATTAAAACATCTTTGTATTTTATGGATGGCTTTTATGAAAATTATGCACATGTATTTTTAAAGCTCTATCTGCCTAATTTCTTTTGTACCTGGGAACTTGTTTTATTCATACATTGTAATAACTGACGTGGTTGGATTTAACTGCACCATCAAAATTTGCACTTTTTCTTTTCTAAGCTACTTTTGGAGTATTATTGATTATAGGAAGTTGTATACACTATTTATGTTCTCTTAGTTGTTACCTTGGAAATCACATCACAGTTACATAATCCAATTCAAAGGCTAATGAATATGTTTGCCTTCTTTGAGTTTAATCTGAAATCATTGAAACTTTAAATTCAACCATTCTCATCCAATTACTGGTATTTCCTTGATAATTTAATTCATTTTTTTAAAAAAGGAAGACAGGACTTTATTCTCAATTAACACAGTTGATATGTGTTTAGATTTATGAAAATTTTATCATCTAATTTATCATTCAATTTTGCATCTCAGAACTCCATTTTTTGTTTTACTTTCTTCTAAAGAAATTAATCCCTTTAGAAGTCTCACTTATGAGGAAAAAGGCAAAATCTCAATTTTTGTTTACTGAAAAATAACTTTGAAATGTATTTTACTTCATATGGTATTCTTGGTTTAGAGTTATTTTTGTCAGGACATTAAAAATATTACTACCATTGTCTGATTTTTTTAAAGCAAACTGACAGTCATTATTATTATTATTATTATTTTTTGCAGTACCGGGGATTGAACCCAGGAGAATTCTACCTCCGAGCTACACCCCCGGCCCTATTTTTTATCCTTTATTTTGAAACCGGGTCTCACGAAGTTGCAGAGGGCCTCACTAATTAGCTGAGGCTGGCCACGAACCCGGATCCTCTGGTCTCTGCCTCCCAAGTACTGGGATTACAAGCATGCGCCACCACTCCCGGCCAATCATTATTTTTTAAGTGAGTTGATTTTCATATTTTCTCCCTCTGTGCTCTACTCGATATTTTTTCAGATCTGTCTTCCAGGTTATTACTTCTCCTGTAGACTTTTTATGATATGCTGTTTAATATTATGCTAACTTTATGATTTTTCATACTTTGAAGTTGATATAGATATCTTTCAAATCTGGTTGAACATATTTTGCTTTCTACATTATCCACTTTTATTTTTTAAATAATTTACTATTGTGCTTCAAAATATAAATCTAGCCAGGTGTGGTGGCACACACCTGCAATCCCAGTACTTGGGAGGCTGAGGCAAGTGGATGGCAGGTATGAGGGCAGCCTCAGCAATTTAATGAGACCCTGTTCCAAATAAAAGAATGAAATAGGGATGACAGTATAGGTTGGAGGTAGAATGCCCCTGAATTCAATCCTCAGTACCAAATCATATATATATATATACAATAAATGTATATCATATATTTATATACGTGATACCTGAAGTTGTAGAAAAATTAAAATCAAATGGATAAAGGCAGGTTGAGTTGCCCTGAAATACTAGACAAGGGGACTTGCCAGTCCAGGCTTCTGTCAGGTATTTCTCCAAATAAACTTTTGATCCTGTGCTGGTTGTACAGCCTTTTCCAAGCGCATACTACACCCTGTAGTTTACCTACTGAATTAGTTCATTAGAGCAGAACAGTTCAATTCCACAGATAACTACCAGGGTCATTTTGCCTCTAAAGTCCTTTCTTTCCCAAGAATTTCTTTGTTTTTGTCCTTTCCTCTTCCTTTTCTGAGAAGTGCTTTATGCATAGTCTTTAATTTACCTAACTCCTTTCTTATAAGACAGCTTGCTACTGTGCATGCACCAGTATAAATTCTTAATCAACAAGTGGTGTATACACCCCTCTGCACTTGTGTTGTTTTTTGCCTTTAAAACTTGTTTAAAATCTGCTGAGATTTTTTTGTCTCCTGAATTGCAGAACAAATAGAATCTTTTAGTTTCTTAATCAATTTGTGCCTCAGTTTCTCTTGAGTCAATGAAATCTTGTTTGATCTGATTGGATTTTCAGCTGTTTCTGCTCATTTCACTTGTAGTGCCTGGTTTTCTTCTGTGTTTACAATTTCAACCCGATGAGCTGGTGTTTTTTAGGTATGAGGTAAGAGTATGAATCACTTCAAAGCAGACTGCATTTTCCTTTGCCAGGTGTCTAGGGTACCATCCGTCTAGTACTTCTGTAAAGCAAATTTTTCATTTTAAATTATTTTAGTTTAAGCAATAAATGTAAATTCAGGCTGCAAGTCCTTACCAGGACTAGATTGTGAGTGTGAATTCTAAAAATGGATTTTAAGATATGCACTTTTCTCTTTCCTCTTTCTCCTTTTCTTCTTCTATTTCTTTCTTCTTCTGGTGTCCCTCCCTACCTTCAGGTGTGCAAAGAGCAAGATTATTTCTAGCTGCCTCAGTGACATTTTGTGTCTATATCTTCTGTTATTCACTCCATACTGGATAAACTCCATTTGTTCTTATCCATGTTCTATGGAGCTTTGAAAACCAAATTCAAAGTTATACAACAATGGAAAATGTTCTCAAGATGAAAGCCAGTTTCATTGACCATTTTATTTCTCTTGGTTATTTGTCTCATTTTATTTTTGTCTATAAAACATGCTAACTATGTTGCCTTCATAGTGATTAATTTTCCAAAGATAATTTTTACTGGAATGTTTGGGTGTTTTCTTCAGGAAGATCGGTCAGATATAGAGTACATAATCTGAAACCCTAGCAAAGTGAAAATGGGAAAGACAAGAACTTCATGGGGAATTTGAATTTATTTATTTATTTATTTATTTATTTATTTATTTAATTTATTTGCGGTACAGGGGATTGAACCCAGGGGCGTTCTACCTCTGCGCTACACCCCCGGCCCTATTTTTTATACTTTATTTTGAAACCGGGTCTCACAAAGTTGCGGAGGGCCTCACTA